>SJYW01022240.1:513248-548737 GCA_006410735.1 Raphicerus campestris | reverse complement strand
TATTGTATTCACTTGTAAATTCACCCAGAATTCGTCAAAGTCCAAAGGTTTTTAGTAAATGTTGACTCATCATTAAAAACAAAAGAAGAGAAGGCCTGGAAAACAAACAAAAAACCCCAAGGTTCTAGTTACTTTAGCTCAGTTTTTCCTGTTCTGACTTATTTTCTAGAAGAAGCTATCACTCAGACACCTCAACAATTTTCCTGTAATGGTCTAGATTATCCATTAATGACAGAACAAATCTGTATTTCAATATCTATAAACAGATACCTTAGTCAAACCCCTTGTAGATGAATTTTTCAAGGAAAACAAGTATCTCCCATCAGCACCCCCCACACCTCCACCACCCACTTCACAGTGTTCATAGTAAAGGCCAGGATATTTATCTACAGAAAATGTAGGGTCATGTGATTGAGTTGTCAAGTGATTTCACAAAAAACCCGAGTGGATCACAGATAGGCCTCAGACTCTGGCAGCCCTGAATGAAGTACTGCATTTGAATTCAGTCTCATTCAAATGCTTTGTCTGTTTTGTTCAGAGAAAGCAGCAGGGTTGGAATTTCAGGCAAGGTGGTGGGCAGGGGAGAGGGGATGACTAATTTTCATATATTTCTAGTCAGCTGACTTATTTCTGTTTTGGAGGAAGGAAGAATCACAAAATAAGAAAAAAGGCCTCCCAGTAAGCTATCGGTTTACTCTGAACTATAAATAGACTTCCTGGCCGCAGTCTAGAAGTAGGTGGACTATTTAGGCCAATAGCCTGATGGAGACCTTTGGAATGCTCTGGGGACTGACTGCAGGGCATGGGGTGGTAATTGGATAGTTTGCACATTCTGCTCCTTGTTGGCACTTATCTCAGCATAAAGAGTGGCCACTGCGTCTCAGAGGTGTGGCCTGCTGGATGAATCTGAGAGTATGAGGCTTACCCTTTCTAGACCATTGTTTTACAAAAGCAGCTGAGATTTGGTCTTGTATTTTCACGGGATACTAACTCAGATGAATGGCTTCTGCAAATATGCTTATTTAATTTATCCTGAGTTAACTGGAGAGTTCAAGTTAAGCTGTGGAGTTCAATGGACATAGTGGACAGATTCAGTTCAAATGGAAATAAAGAGATACCAAAATCTCAATTGTCTGAACTGAGAGACTGCTTTGACGCTGCAGAGAGACTTCATATACTCGTTACTCAACCGGGCTTAAATATTTCAGTAGGTTATCTTGTATTTGACCTCCTGGTATATGCCAGACGCTGTTCCAAACAGGTACTGTTCCAAACACTGGGGATACAGCAATTCTCATACCAGAGACACAGGTCAGCTTAGGGGAATTCTTAGCTCTATTCTCATCATTTTGGTTTCTTTGCTTAGATCACAATGACTTTTCTTCTATAAATTTTAAATTATAAAATAACGGTGCCTGTGTATAGTTTGAATCAGACAGCATGCTCCCTCCAAATATTATACAATATTACTTATATGTGAAATCTAAACAACACAGCAAACTAGGGGATAAAACAAAAAAGAAGTAGACAGTGCTGAAGAAATGATGCTTTTGAACTGTGGTGCTGGAGAAGACTCTTGAGAGTCCCTTGGACTGCAAGGAGATCCAACCAGTCCATTCTAAAGGAGATCAGCCCTGGATGTTCTTTAGAAGGAATGATGCTCCAGTACTTTGGCCACCACATGTGAAGAGCTGACTCACTGGAAAAGACTCTGATGCTGGGAGGGATTGGGGGCAGGAGGAAAAGGGGACGACCGAGGATGAGATGGCTGGATGGCATCACCGACTCGATGGACATGAGTTTGAGTGAACTCCGGGAGTTGGGGATGGACAGGGAGGCCTGGCGTGCTGCAATTCGTGGGGTCGCAAAGAGTCAGACGTGACTGATTGACTGAGCTGAACTGAGCAGATATAAAGAACAAGCTAATAGTTACTAGTGGAGAGAGGGAAAGGAGGAGAGACAATGCACTAGTAGGAGATTGAAAAAAGGGAGGTTATTGTGGGTGTGAAATAATCGTGTTTGTGAAACTTTTGAAAATTATAAAGCACTATAGAATTTAAAGAATCTTACATTCAATAACAATAAAATAAAATACAGTGTCTGGTTGTACTGCTATACTTCCTGCAAGCTCTTACTATACCAAGATTGCACACCTCTCCAGGGTAGGGATGGCATCTTCTATCTCTTTTGTAACCCTACCATGCTGGAATTCTCCAGGCAAGAATACTGGAGTGGGTAGCCATTCTCTTCTCCAGGGAATCTTCCTGACTCAGGAATCAAATCCAGGTCTCTTGCATCGCAGGCAGATTCTTTACCATCTGAGCCATCAGGGACACCCCACCCATATTGCAATATACACTTAAATGCTTACCTCTCCTAATACTGTAAATATAAGTGACAAGCCTCTAATTCTCCACATGATGCATCCTGAGATAATGTGACGAACAGAATGACGGGAATCTCAGATTCACTGAGTGATTCAAATCTCCACTCACCCTTTTGTAAAGTAAGTGTTCTGAAAACAGCCACCACCACAGAGGTGATGATCCTTCATCACTTCGACTTGCTTGTGGTATATAGTCTGAAAGCAAACTACCATTCGACTCACTTTCCATTTAAGGGTAAACTACCATTGGCCTTAAAGTCAGCCGTGTTACACATTCCTGTCATGTGGTGTCCTGCACTTTCCGACAGCGATGTACGCGCCCGCGCATGAAGAGCGTAAATCTACAGTTTATCACAAGATGGCAAAACCACGAATCTCGAATGCTGGCTAACTACTGGATAGATCACTGATCTAGTAATCTTTCTCTCCCACCTACTTCAGGTTCCTTATCATATTCAGTTCTGTATCTTTTAATATCTCAGAGCAGCCCTTCACATCCACAAAGTCATCAAACACCATAAAGTTACAAATGGCATTCACAGTTCCTCTCTTTCTCACTTCATTCTTCCTGTCAAAACGCTACCTACATTTACTTTCCACCTTCCTTTTCTTTTTTCCTGTTAGTCTAACTAAATTCTAACCCCCCTGTTTCTTCTAGCAGCATAAAATTGGACTGAGTCAGGAAAACAGCATTGCTTCCTGGAAACAATGGTATGAAGCAGCATTTCACACTGAAATGGTTTAAACAATGAGGACAAAAAGCAAAGACTGCCGAATTCTACCCGGCTGCGCAAAAGACAGCTGCATGGAGATAGTGCTTTTTAAAAAGAACTTGGAACAGTAAGATTTTCTTCAGGACTACCGGAGTTTTTAGGCGGCTGGAATAATTTGAACAAGGCATAGAATAATGGAATTACATAGTACGTTTAAGAAAGATTACATAATATGTTGTAGCCAAACTTATAAAGAGCAACATATGGATATAGAAAGAAAAATATAGACTCCTTAAAATATTAAGTTTTATCTGTTTATAAAATCCACAAGGATCAAGTTCAACAATGTAAACCCACTGCTAAAAAAATAGGCAAACACAACAAAAAATTAGGGTGCAATACTAATTTTTAGAAAGAATGTTATTTAAAAAGTCATTCTCATAAAATGCATGGAAGAGTAAGATACTTGAAATCCTTTTGGTGAGAATTATCAAATTAAAAAATAAATATAAATAAGAGTGTGTGAGTGTGTGAGAAGAGGAAGGGAGGGAGAAAGAGAGACAAATTTTATTTATAATTTGCAAATACTTTTCAAATCAGTAATCTCACTTTTGAATTTCTTTTCTTCATAAGCAATTTAAAATATAGGGGGAAAAGACCAATAAATATTTACAAAGATTCTAATCACCAAACCATTTATAATCAATTTAGAATAGTTCTACAAAGATGAGAAAGAAAGGATTGGCAAAATAAAGCTAGTCAGGGAATATCATCTACTCATTAAACCATGTTTACAAAGGTTTACGTGTCTGAATATGACAGTAAAACTTCAGTTCTCTTTTTATTGTAAGTGCTCAATATTTGATTTTAAGGTATTTTCAGAAACAAAAACATTTTATATTTAAAAAGTTGGTATTATCCATGCTAAGGAAGAAAAGCATAATTTATACTAATCAATGTAGTACAATGCAGCTATGGTGAAAATAAAGAAATGTTTGTCAAAAATAAAAGATAACATTAATACTGAAAAAAGATTGAAATAATTGACTCTGATCAGGAATATTAAACAATCTGTCATTACTTTTTACATTCTAACAGTATTATAAAATGAACACATATTAATTTCTTAATATGAAAAGTTTACTTTCAATAACTAACATCATCTTAACATTTATACAAANGCGCATGAAGAGCGTAAATCTACAGTTTATCACAAGATGGCAAAACCACGAATCTCGAATGCTGGCTAACTACTGGATAGATCACTGATCTAGTAATCTTTCTCTCCCACCTACTTCAGGTTCCTTATCATATTCAGTTCTGTATCTTTTAATATCTCAGAGCAGCCCTTCACATCCACAAAGTCATCAAACACCATAAAGTTACAAATGGCATTCACAGTTCCTCTCTTTCTCACTTCATTCTTCCTGTCAAAACGCTACCTACATTTACTTTCCACCTTCCTTTTCTTTTTTCCTGTTAGTCTAACTAAATTCTAACCCCCCTGTTTCTTCTAGCAGCATAAAATTGGACTGAGTCAGGAAAACAGCATTGCTTCCTGGAAACAATGGTATGAAGCAGCATTTCACACTGAAATGGTTTAAACAATGAGGACAAAAAGCAAAGACTGCCGAATTCTACCCGGCTGCGCAAAAGACAGCTGCATGGAGATAGTGCTTTTTAAAAAGAACTTGGAACAGTAAGATTTTCTTCAGGACTACCGGAGTTTTTAGGCGGCTGGAATAATTTGAACAAGACATAGAATAATGGAATTACATAGTACGTTTAAGAAAGATTAGATAATATGTTGTAGCCAAACTTATAAAGAGCAACATATGTATATAGAAAGAAAAATACAGACTCCTTAAAATATTAACAGTTTTATCTGTTTATAAAATCCACAAGGATCAAGTTCAACAATGTAAACCCACTGCTAAAAAAAAAGGCAAACAACAACAAAAAATTAGGGTGCAATACTAATTTTTAAAAGAATGTTATTTAAAAAGTCATTCTCATAAAATGCATGGAAGAGTAAGATACTTGAAATCCTTTTGGTGAGAATTATCAAATTAAAAAATAAATATAAATAAGAGTCTGTGAGTGTGTGAGAAGAGGAAGGGAGGGAGAAAGAGAGACAAATTTTATTTATAATTTGCAAATACTTTTCAAATCAGTAATCTCACTTTTGAATTTCTTTTCTTCATAAGCAATTTAAAATATAGGGGGGAAAGACCAATAAATATTTACAAAGATTCTAATCACCAAACCATTTATAATCAATTTAGGATAGTTCTACAAAGATGAGAAAGAAAGGATTGGCAAAATAAAGCTAGCCAGGGAATATCATCTACTCATTAAACCATGTTTACAAAGGTTTACGTATCTGAATATGACAGTAAAACTTCAGTTCTCTTTTTATTATAAGTGCTCAATATTTGATTTTAAAGTATTTTCAGAAACAAAAACATTTTATATTTAAAAAGTTGGTATTATCCATGCTAAGGAAGAAAAGCATAATTTATACTAATCAATGTAGTACAATGCAGCTATGGTGAAAATAAAGAAATGTTTGTCAAAAATAAAAGATAACATTAATACTGAAAAAAGATTGAAATAATTGACTCTGATCAGGAATATTAAACAATCTGTCATTACTTTTTACATTCTAACAGTATTATAAAATGAACACATATTAATTTCTTAATATGAAAAGTTTACTTTCAATAACTAACATCATCTTAACATTTATACAAATTACTATTGGAATTCAGTGAGATACAGGTCCAAAATTATACAACTTCTGGGATATTCTAATTCTAGCTAATATTTTCAACACAGCTTAATTGGAGAACTCGAGGTGTGACACCTAGACGAAATGGGTGTGCGCAGGTCACTGAAAACCCAAGCAGTTTGCGATGAACCCATACACGGTCAGTTGCAAACTGGCTCAGTTACGTGGTTTAAATGTTCTCAACCTCATTTTCCGCATCTGTTAAATGGGAGTGGTAACACTCACTGGTGTGACTTATATGAAAATACTATAAAATGCTCAGTGACCCAGAGGGAAGCACGCCAAGAGTTCAAGAGGTGTCAGCTTTCCGAGAGGAACACAGCGCGGCAGAAGCGAGCGCAGGTTGCAAGGCTGCGGTGTCCGGCTCTCCGCCACCCCGTGGACTGTCGCCCGCCAGGCTTCCCTGCCCATGGGATTCTCCAGGCAAGGGCACTGGAGTGGGCTGCCATTCCCTTCCCCAGCGATTGTAAAGCTATTGTCCTCCAGTTAAATATTAAAAAGAAAGAAAGAAAACAAAAGTACATAGGGTACAGAGAGAGATCTGAGCTCAATATGTTGAGGAACTGGGAAACACTGGGCACTGTGCCACCTTGGAAAGGGCTTCTTCGGGAGGCAGAGAGCTGCCCTCTTGCTGGGAATGTGCCCTCTGAGCCTGGGTGACCTGTCAGAGCAGCTGTGGAAAGAGCTGCTGTCATCCAGCAGAGAGTGAGGCTGCGGTGCACCTCCAGCCTCTTTCCTCCCCAAGACCCTTTGGTCCAGAACAGTTTTTCACCCAAGGTCATATAGATTCAGCAATACTTTACCCCAGAAGAGACTTAAAAACTGCCACTGAGTCTACTGATTCCCTATTTCTCACGTCCTTTACAGCCGTTAACTGTAAACAACTTACTGAATCCCACTCCGCCTCAGCCTCCTCATCTGTAAAATCAGATTAATCACAGGACCACCCAACAGGGTTGTAGAAAGACCATTTACATGGATATAGATGAGGTCCTCAGAAAATACTTGGCTCAATTCAAGTGTTCAATCTACAAGGATACTTTGTACCATGTAAGTAATGTAGTGAATATTTTATAATAACTATAGAGTATAACCTTTAAAAATTGTGAATCATGATGTTGCACACCTATAACTTATATAATATTGCACATCAACTATATTCAGTAAAATAAATAAAAATTTAAAAAGTAAAAAAATGGCAAGTGCTCAATAACTTCGTTGCCATTATTATTCATTATTCCTGTTTTTATTCACCAATGGTTGGTTTACCCTTCTCTTTTTGCTATCAGTACGCTAATAAGGTGGTTCTTTCTTTTAAATTTGCAAACTCTGGTAGATTTTGCATAGCTCTATTATCTCTATATGAAATTAAACATTTTGAAGGAAAATCCAACTGAAGTTGTCAGTGTCTTTTCTAAGATAATTACATTATGTACCTTCATATATTAGGGAAGATACCACATTTACCTAACAGTAAATTACTCTTACTACTTTTGGTTTCCTGATATTTACCTTCTGTTTTTTGCCTTATGCACAACAATTAATTCATAATGATGAATTCATTAATTCATCATTATTTTCTAAGCATGAAAATTACCGTTTCAGCAACGGTAAGGAAATACCACTGAGTATCTTAACACATGTATTTTCTCACAGGTCTTGAAGACTTAAAAGTCCAAGGTTAAGTGCCAACTGAGTCAGTGTCTGATGAGAGCTCTCTTCCTGTCTTGCATATGACCGCCTTTTCCCTATGTCCTCACATGACATAGAGAGACAGAGTTCTGGCCTATCTTCCACATTTACTAAGGACCCTAGCGTATTAGGATTAAGGACCCACCCTTATGACTTCATTTAATCACAACCACTTCCTTGTAGGTTAGGGCTTCAACATATGAATTTGGTGGGGGGTACAATTCAATCTACAAAAATTACCAAATTTCCAGTTTCCATGGAAATGCTAACCAATCCCATGTTTCACTGTAATTTTTAAGCCTGTCATTACTTTTCTTTTGGGATTCCCTGGTGGCTCAGATGGTAAAGAATCCACCTGCAATGTGAGAGACCTGGATTCGATCCCTGGGTTGGGAAGATCCCCTGGAGGAGGGAAAGGCTTACCTGCTCCAGTATTCTGGCCTGGAGAATCCCATGGACTGTACAGTCCATAGGGTGGCAAAGAGTTGGACATGACTGAGCAACTTTCACTTCTCTTAATTTCCTTTGGATATCAGGCTTTTAGCACAGTCATTCATCTTTGACTCACAACAGATGTGTTGTCCCTAATTAAAAGCATATATATTTTTTCTAGTTGCCTAGTCTATAATTTTGAAGTTACCAGTGACCTCTGTCATCCTTTTTCGAGTCACCACATTTTACTGACCCATCCTTTGAAGCAACTCAGCAATATCCTTCCATTTTTTATTAACCCTGTCACCGCCTCACTCCAGGGCCCTAAGCTCTTGATGGATCCCTGTCCCAGCATCCCATCCAATCTTCTTGCCTGTGTTATCCTCCCTTTAGAGGATGGATAATGCACAGTCAATTACTCTTTCTAATAGAACCTTATCTTGATTTTATTTCTTGCTGAAAAGTCTGTGTTTCCCACTGTTCATCATATTCAGTTGAAGAGTGTCTCCTTGGTATTCCCAAACCTTGAATTCTAGTTAGTTCTAATGTTACCAACAACTTTTCAACACATTTCTTCCATAAATTTTAAAACTAGGGAGAATGGTATTAAGAATCTGGAAAAATAGTCAAAGAATATGTTTTAACCTATTATTGACTAATCTTTACTTTGTGTACGGACTTTTTTCTTGTATGCAGAAACTCCCCAGCAAGACTGCATTTTTTCATGGCATCATGAAGATCAAGTCTAGTCTAGTGATCAAAGGCTCAANGAGAATTATTAGTTGTTCTAGAAGTGCTTGTCTTCTCTCTTGCCTGAAATAACAATTAACTTGTCAATCTCAATCTACAGTAATGTATGTATAATAATATATACACATACATATATAATATATATATGTGTATGTATGTAATGCATACACATACACATTTATCACTGGGGAGGATATACAATTTTCTAAGAAAATATATCTTTATGAAAGATATTAAGTGAAATATACATAAAATATATAATAATAATCAGGAAAGATAATTGAGATGACCTATAAACACTCCATTTTATAACCCTACATATTGAAAAGAAAAATATTCTAAACTGAATTCATTCATGTTCAGTTAATCTGAAAAATAGAGTGATTTCCTCCTAATCCAATAAACCTTCTATTTATGATAATCAAGTTATTTTTCTTCTCAAACTGCTTTCACAGATCTTGTTGGTCCTGAGTCCTAATCCAATTTACTAATGGCAGATTCTAAAGAGTTTCTCTTTGAAAGAATTTCAGGTTCCCTTATTTCTGAAAATACAAAACATAAATTAAGATTTCAAAAAGAACATTCAGAGTGGATTAATTTGGAAGTTTGGTTGGCATTCAATTTTTTTTAATTTTCTTTCCTCAGATTCACCAAATGTCTTTTGCTGATAAGATAAAAATAATTGAAAGTGTGATTGATGTAAATTATATAGGAGAGCTGAGCTGGGACTGAAGCAAAAGTAGCTTTTAAAAAGAAAATCTGTCTACTCAGATCTTAGATAAAAATAATGAAAAACTATACAGAAATATGTTCTCTTGTTGTAATTTACCATATCGATTTCTTTTCTTTTATGTTTAGTAAGATTGTAATTTTGCTGGCAGTGTTAAAAATATTTATTTTTTCTAATGTTAAAAAAAAGGAATTTACTAATTATACAACTTAATGTATGAAAATAAATTTATCTGTTCACCCTTAAATGAAAACATTAGTTTTTCTGAGTGGTTTTAGAAAGTTATCAACACCTCCCCAATACAATGTGATTTCATTTTCCAATATTGATTTCTGTAAGACAAGTTGTTTGCCCATTATTATTACTTTTAGTCAAACCAATGTTGTTAAGTATAAGCATTCTCTTAAATCACTTTATGACAGCTTTCTTTAAAATCATTTAGCTCATCCATATAGCTAATCCAACACACTAAAAAAAAATCACCCACACAACCTAATTTGGTATTTTCATCACATACTCAATACCATAAGTGAATTTTAAAAGTAATTATGTAAATTAAATAAAACAGAAAAGCAATGTTATGTAACATTATTCATAGGTTACCATTTTTACTTACAACACCTCAAAGAAACCTAGAGATGATGACGATTTTTTAATTTTCACGTGTATATGTATGGTATGAACTGATCCTTTGTGGGAAGAAGGTCAACACGTTCCCCCTGACCCCTCAAAGTGAAAGTGAAAGTCACTCAGTCATGTCCAACTCCTTGTGACCCCATGGACTATACAGTCCATAGAATTCTCCAGGCCAGAATGCTGGAGTGGGTAGTCTTGCCCTTCTCCAGGGGATCTTCCCAGCCCAGGGAGTGAACTCAGGTCTCCTGCACTGCAGGTGGATTCTTTACCAGCTGAGCCACAAGGGAAGCCCAAGAATATTGGAGTGGGTAGCCTATCCCTTTCTCCAGCAGATCTTCCCAACCCAGGAATCAAACCAGTGTCTCCTGCATTGCAGGCGGATTCTTTACCAACTGAGTTATCAGGGAAACTTTTTCCTCCAAATGAAGACCTTACTCTGAGTTCAGTGACTTGAACATTTTTCAATTGATTAGCTATTTACATGTCCCCTCCTCTATACCTCTCACTGTGCTGCCACTTCAGTTGAGGGCCCTTCTGTTTTGTCTTTAAAGTTGCCCATTATCTTCCATTTCAGATGTTAAGTCAGTATGCCTCTGGGCACCAACTGTCTGAGTCAGGGCCCATTCACCTAGGCGCTTGCCCACTGGGTTGGCCCTTCTTGCTTTGGACGCTTCTGTCCACATGCCATGCACCTGTTATGTCTCCTTTAGTCTTTAAGAAGTGGGCCCATCTTGATGTTTTCACTTAGTTCTAGTATTTTTTTTTTTAATTAAGAAAACATGGTGATTTCTGTAATTTAAAAATGTCTGATTTGTGCCATTATAATGAATAAAAGTGAGGTTCTGTTCTTGAGAATATATATTCTTGATTGCTAAAAAGCCCTTTTTTTTATGCAGTGATGATGATAATACGTGGTAGTTCTGATTTATTTTGTTTAACCATATTTTAGGATCCTTCTACAGTCCATAAGGTCACAAAGAGCCAGACACAACTCAGTGATGGAATAACAACAAACTGGCTACATTAAGAGAGGGTAATCATAATATTTTCATTCATAATAATTTTTTTAACTAAAATGCCACATTTTGAATGTTTCCAAGGACATAATTAAATTTTTAGCTCTCATTTTTGGCAGTACCTTATCTTGGTGTACTCAAAGTAGTGGGATATGAGGTAACAGTCAATAATTTCAATAGAAATACAATTGCTGGTTGCTCAACATGTGGTATCCACTAGAAACCAGTTATTATCGAGGCATTAGCTTTTGTAGATCTAAACTTAAAGTGGAAAATGGAAATATTTTAAGTCAAGATCACACTGTCAAAGGTTTACAGCTTAAAGAAGTGCTCTAATTGGCCAGCAAGTCAATTGAGCACCCTACTTTTGGCCGCTTGATGCCAAGAGCCAACTCACTGGAAAAGACCCTGATGCTGGGAAAGACTGAAGGCAGGAAGAGAAGGGGGACACAGAGGATGAGATGGCATCATTTCGAAGGCATGGATGCGTCACTGTGATGGCATCACTGCAAAGGACATGAGTTTGAGCAAAGTCTAGGAGATGGTGAAGGATAGGGAAGCCTGGCCTGCTGTAGTCCGTGGGGTGACAAAGGGTCGGACAAAACTTAGTGACTGATCAAGAACAAAATCGCATGGGTCCAAACCAGGTGGAAGAAAATTCAGAAAATAAGAGGAACCACGAAGAAGAGAGAAAACTAGCAACAGGAGAGTAACAACCAACCTCAAATGTAAGCACAGACTCACTTGATCAGCAGAATCTAAGAAATTTCTGCAGCTGAAGCGAAGTGTCCGTACAACAGCATGACCTCCTTGCTTGCCTCCAGCAAGTGGCAGTGGATATTCCTTTGGCTTTATGGATTTGGTAAATAGTGTTCTTCCTTGTTCTTTCTAAAACAGGGAATTTTTGCTTATATCTTTTTCTGACCATGCTAGTTTTTTCTTTTTAAATAATAATATGAAAAACCATCTTTAAATTATGATATGAAATAATTTATGGACTTGCTTTCTAGTTTGCATTTTGTTATTCTTGACAAATGTTTTAGTTCAGTTTAGGTGACAGAAGATGAGATCCTCTGTTGGATGGCATCACCGACTCAATGGACAGGAGTTTGAGCAAGCTCCAGGAGATGGTGAAGGTCAGGGAAGCCTGGCGTGCTGCAGTCCATGCAGTCGCAAAGAGTTGGACATGACTGAGTGACTGAGGCTTTTGAGACAATTTTGGTGCAATGCAAAACAAAAAAAAAAGTCATGCAAAAATACAGACTTTCCGTTGGCATGTTACCTATGAAGTGCTTTCTAATGGTTTAAGTAAATGTCAAACACATCATTTGGTGAAAAGCCACCATGAATAGACAAGATCAACATCAAACTGATATCCTGATTTAAAAATTCAGAAGAATAAGACCTCTTGTCACTCAGGTGGATAGTGCCTAAAAGTGGACCTTCCTAATTTGGAGGTGTGTGCTTTTGTTTCTACCAGTTCTCATTCAGGAATCTAAGCTTCAGAAATCCTATATCCAAAGGGACATCTTCTAGGGAATAACTACAGGACAGCGTCAGAATTGAAGTCAAATGTGGGTGTCAGCAACACAAAGCCTTAGTGGTCATAGCAACAGCAGAGCCTAACCCCTCCCACCCCCACCCTTCTCCTTCCCGCAACCATTTAATGTGGCATCAGTCAGAATTAACACATGAAAAGGAATCTGAATGGGGCTCTGTGGCCTAGACCTAACCATCAGGGGATGAAAGAGTTCCCATACATTCCCAGAGAAGATTGAGAAAGGAGGTGTGTAATTGGATATCCCTCACTCATAACAGGAAAATCACATAACTCCTACAGCAGCATTTTATAAGAAGGATAAACACCTATTTACAGTAGAACTGGTAAAAAAATATCAAGTGTTATGAGATTATTATGGATCTTGTAAAAACCAGTCCAGGGGCAAAAAAGAGGAATATGATGGAATTGATTTATTTCAGGCTGATATTTAATGAAAAGCCAGATCCTGAGGACAAAGCTGTAATAATGTTTCTCCCTCTTTAGAGCCTCCAGCAGCCTCTTCCTGTGATCCCTTACTGAACTAACAGCTGTGCTCTGGATACTGCTGTCATTATTTTAAAACAATCACGCATGTATGTTTGTATTCATATCTATGACTTTCTCTTTGACAAAATGTATAATACGAATGAATGTATTAATTTCATAACTGAGTCAGGTCATCTGCTTGGAATTGGCTATATTGGATACTTGGTCATCAACAACCTATCCAGACCTGGGCTCTGACGGGGCATCTCCCCATACTACCCAGTAATTTGATAGAAATCTGTAGATTAGAAAGAAAGGAGATTAGTCAAGAGTGAGCCCTAATGCACGCTACAGACTTTGGCTGATGACACATCAATGGAGGTTCATCTACTGACACCAACGAACCACCCGATAGAGGGTGTTGACAGTAGAGGAGGCTGTGTGCAGCGGAACCTGGCGGGTATTTGGGGACGAACTCTGCTCCATTTTGCTGTGAACCTAAAACTGCTTTAAAATGAAGTTTACAGAAGGGTGAGATGGTGGAGTTGGGGAAGTGAGAAGTAGGCACAAGAAGGTAGGGATATATGTATAATTATGGTTGGTTGATGTTGTTGTACAGGACACACCATCCCAACACAGTGAAGCAATTATCCCCCAATTTAAAAAAAAGTCTATCAAATAAATAAAGGAGATTCAGGTATGACCCACCAGAGCAAACTCTATTGTCTATTCAAGCCAAGATTATCTAAAGGAGAAAATGTCTTATCTCATTCTATACCAATGTCAACAGTTTAGGCTTGTGTTTCCAGTATCCCCAAAATTCCTGAATAACCTGCAATTGAACATCTTCAGTTTGTCCCCTCCAAACGTATCTAAATCACACTGAAATTAGAAGCATCTATTGGTTCACTGACTTTAACCAGACTTCCAATTAACTGTGCAACCCACACATCCCTGGCGACTGTCTACCTCTTGAGATCGCCCTCAAATTTTCTTTGGCCCTCAAGGCTCCAGATTTCCGAGGCTGCCAAGGTGCCTGATATTCTCGGGATCTCTGATTTCCAACCACGTGTTTCTGTTCTTCTTTATGGAAATCCAGATGAGACAGCACATGTCTTCACAAGCATGGAAATTTTTACTGAGATTTGACTTTTTGGTAAAGTTTAAAAGAAATTAATACAGAAAGCTTTAAATTGAACGATACACTCCCCATTTTTAAAACACCCTTCTACAACTTTCCCTGGAGACTAGTCCTTGTGTCCTCCAATTCCCCCTGCCCCTCTCTCCTTCCCGCCTTCTCCTTTCTTCTCTTCTCTCCTCCCCTTTTGGTAGCCAAAATAGAAACTCCTATAATTTTCTTGTCCAGAAACACCTAACTGACTCTTTTTACACTTGGGTTTCCTGCTGACATCTATGCCCTCAGAATCAGACCTTCCACCAATACTTAAGATTTTGACACCAAGTTTCCTTCCAGAGATGAATTTTGCTGCCAGCTATAGAGATTACACATCTTTTTTACTTGGTTATGTAAGTTGTATTCTGTCCTGAAACCACTCCCATATGAGTTGAAATGGATGGACAGAAGGAAAGCAAAAGATTACATACACATCAAGGATCTAAAATGCACTGGGCCCCTGGCTAGCAAGCATGTTTACGGTTTAATGAAATCTTGCAATAGATCTATGTCGCAGCTGTATTGCTATCCTCATTTTAGAAAGGGAGCAGAAGCTCACAGAGGTTAAGCCATTTGCTTAAAATTACACATTCACTTAGGAGCAGAGGCTAGATCTGGAAAATTCTATGCTAATTAAAAAAAAAGTGTGTGTACTGCATCTATTATCATAGGACAGAAAATGGGAAGCCAGACTTGAACTGGGAAAAAAAAAAAAAGATTGAGGCGGCTTTAGCGAAGAATCTGTAGTGACCAGACCTTGAGGGAAATCACCAAACATCTGATTCTCATTTTTCTTGTCAATAAAGCTCTGATCCTTCTGATCCAGCTGAGTTNCTTGAACTGGGAAAAAAAAAAAAAAAGATTGAGGCGGCTTTAGCGAAGACTCTGTAGTGACCAGACCTTGAGGGAAATCACCAAACATCTGATTCTCATTTTTCTTGTCAATAAAGCTCTGATCCTTCTGATCCAGCTGAGTTGTAAGGATTAATTTGCATGAAAGCATTTTATAAGTCAGGGGCACCTTTATTCAGCGAAGAAGAGCACAGGATTTGGCTGCGGATGGCTTGGGTTTCAATCATGAACTTTCACATACAAATGGTGACTTTGTTCAAGTGACGCTCCTCTCCAAGCCTCAGTTTCTGCACATGTTAAACAGAAATAATGTCTAAAGTCATAGGTACTAAGCAATATAAAGGACATAAAGTGTTTAACAGGCTTTGACGTATGCTGAGATGGGAATACATTTAACAACTGTTGTTACTGCTAAACTGTAACATCTTGGAAGTATTGGGGGTACAACTGCTCACCCTTCCCTTTAATCCAGACTGAAAGGGGGGACCATGCAACATGCACCTCCATGTCATTCACACGGTGTCAGATATGAAACATGCCACTCGAAGTTGTGGAATATGGTAACACTTCCTTCAGCAGGGTCCTTTGAAATCATTCATGAAATGGGAATGGCAGAGTTGCCAGAGAGCTCAGCATCTGGGCCCAGTTCCCGTCTCAACCCTACACCATGAAACTCTCCCTCCTCTCTCCTACCCCCATGAAAACTTGAGGTACTTGGTCATGTATGTGGAGACTCAGATTTTTTCTACAAACCCAGGTACTCGCAAAATGGAGACTCAGAAACATTTGTACAACCTTGTGTTGATATAGTCCTATTACCTAGTAAACATGTGGCCCCATAAAACTCTGGTCTCACCAATTCAATTAGCTACTCTCTAAATCTCATCCTCCTAGGAAATGAAGCTTAGTCTCTCCTATAATGTAGGAAAATGAGTAGGGTGATTTCAACTTTGATTAGCATTGACTTTCCTGGGGGCTCAGATAGTGAAGGATCTGCCTGCAATGCAGAAGACCAAAGTTCAAGCTCTGGGTCAGGAAGATCCCCTGAAGAAGGGGATGGCTACCTACTCCAGCATTCTTGCCTGGAGAATTCCATGGATGGAAGAGCCTGGTGGGCTACAGTCCAGGAGTTCTCAGAGCTGGATATGACAGATTAGCTTTAATGCATATCCAATAGGAGTGATTTCACTCTTATCATCATTTATGGTTTTCATAAAGGTTTAACTGCTATCTTCTCACATTTACTGCTTTGTAAACCTGAGTCCTCATTGTCTGGTCTGTCCCTAGTTGATTGAGTTTAGGTTCCTGGGTCTGTAGCACTTCTTGAAGAACCCGAATGATCTCTTAGATACATGCTACATCACTTATGAATCTTCAACTGGATCACACTCATTCTCCTAACCAATGATGTAAGTCTTCAAAATTGTTCATTACAGAAACACAGACTAAATATAAATGAACAAGTCTTTTTTGTCTCTCCAATGCTTCAAAAAGAACAGTGATATGAGTACACAGGATAAAGCTCCGTGTGAAAGATCACCTTTTTAGAAACAATAATTTAGGAAGATGCATTGCTGAGAACATCAGTCTGGCTCGTAGGGAAGCAAGTCCAGAATTCCTTCACCGGGTTCATCAGCTCATCAGGCTTTTGTATTTGTCTTCCTCCCTTGGAATAACCAAAATGGAATACTTCCTCCCCGTCTCTAGGAAAAGCTGCTGATTTATGTTGGGTGGAGAGGTATTAGCCCTGTTAGATGATTTTCTGATATGATTTTCCACCATCTTGAGAAACAGACTTTCTTATCCTTGGATATTAAGAGATAATCAGAATTCATGGAGGTAAAGCAAAATGTTAGCCTTTAAAATTCTGCTTTTATAGACAATGGCTTAGAAACTGGCTTCATTTACATCTCTTGCCAACTGATGTACAGAAATATATATAAACATAAATAGGTCTGTTCTATGCATTCATGCATTCCTTTAGTGAACATGCATTGAATGTAATAATATGCTAAGCAGAACTAGATAGATGAAAGAAGTATGAGCCTCTAAGCTCAAACAGGATAAATGGAAAGCTAAAAGAAAAAACAATCCGTGTTAGGTTTAGTGGTGCCTCGAGAAAAACAGCAACGAAGTAATGACAGACACGTGTACATGTGTGTATGTCCATGTTTAACCACAGTGTGACCTAAACAGCCAAGGGCTCGAATGTGGTGGCCTGTGAGGACCCCTGCTCCTTACAAGGGGTCCAGGGGCCTTCCAATGTGACCTCAGGCTGAGTCCTGGTCATTTCTGGGGTTCCCAGAACCAACTTGGGGAGCCCACAGTCTTCCAGATGCCCTTGGCTGCACCCAGCCACAGCTGCTGCAGGGCTCCAACTTTATTCAAACATCCTCTGAATTTGCAACATCACCTCACCCCAGAGTATAAGAAAGCCTGCCATTTTCCTCTGAATTAAGTGGTTCAAGCTTTTTCTCTTTGGGTTAGGCTCTGCTGGATTTCTCTCTCAGCAGATTTCTTAGCTTTCAAAGTTTTGTTAAGAGTTCCTTCTGGACATATGTCTTTTTCTTTTCTTTTCTTTTCTTTTTTTAATATCTGAGTTTTTGGATTAGGATGGGTTCAAGTTCAAGGACCTCCTCCGTTCACCCATATAACCATATACCATTCCTCCTGCCACAAGTTTCCTTGCCTAGGAAACAAGTTTGAAAATAAGGATCACCAAAGTATTGCCACAGCTCAGCTCACAGCAACCTGAGGTCCTGGCCACACCATCACGGATTACACACGTCTGCAGCTCAGGGCCACACNTTCTTTTTTTTTTTTTAATATCTGAGTTTTTGGATTAGGATGGGTTCAAGTCCAAGGACCTCCTCCATTCACCCATATAACCATATACCATTCCTCCTGCCAAAAGTTTCCTTGCCTAGGAAACAAGTTTGAAAATAAGGATGACCAAAGTATTGCCACAGCTCAGCTCACAGCAACCTGAGGTCCTGGCCACCCCATCACGGATTACACACGTCTGCAGCTCAGGGCCACGCGTAGTGAACACACTGAATCGCTTTATTACTCTACTCACTCCTTAAGTGCTAGAACCTCTGGTTAAACAAACTCAGGTTCAGTTCTCATCTCCTTTTTACTCTCTGTGTGATTATGACTGATATACATTACCTTTCTCATTCTCCTAGTCTGCGTCTATAACAAAATCAGTTGCATCACCTTGCTTTGAGGATCAAACACAGACATTTACACTCGTAGTATTCGGGCATTACTTATCCTTTTTCAGACTCCTCCAGTGGCCAACGAGCACATGGATTCCATGAATGAGCTGAGTCTCTAAGACCGAAGATACATATATACACAAAAACACACAGGCGCTTTTTTCTTAATGAAACTTACTTCCTTTACCTATACGTAAACACATGTATAACCTAATCTTGATTCCAGAACTCCTCAAGACCAGTTATCTGAAAACAACAATAATAAAGAGTGGATACTAAATACTGAAGAGCTAGAGACAACTTTGGCCAAGCTCCTGCATCATCTGTATGGCTGGGGGAGGGGGCTGGGGGTACGTGTATCCTTTCTCATCAACTTTATTGAAGTAAATGATTCATAAGCAATTTGACACAGGCAAAATTTCACTCAGTATCATACTGCCATGCTACAGTACTGTCTGCCAACTATCAGTAATAATTAATATTGTGTTACTGCTTGGGTGGATGTCAATAGGAAAAGGGGAGCATCGTTTAAAGGGAGGAGGAGGAGGAAGGAGAGGGAAAGGAGGAGGATGAAAGAGAAGGAGATAGGACACCTCAAAGTGAATACACTTGGTTAAAAACTCTTGAGGGGACTCAGGCATAAAACTGGCTTGATTTTCACATATCGACCCTTGAGAGTCCCTTGGACTGCAAGAAGATCCAACCAATCCATTCTGAAGGAGATCAGCCCTGGGATTTCTTTGGAAGGACTGATGCTAAAGCTGAAACTCCAGGACTTTGACCACCTCATGTGAAGAGTTGACTCATTGGAAAAGACTGATGCTGGGAGGGATTGGGGGCAGGAGGAGAAGGGGACGACAGAGGATGAGATGGCTGGATGGCATCACGGACTCGATGGACGTAAGTCTGAGTGAACTCTGGGAGTTGGTGATGGACAGGGAGGCCTGGCGTGCTGCAATTCATGGGGTTGCAAAGAGTTGGACACGACTGAGCGACTGAACTGAACTGAACTGATATAGTCTATGTTTTTTTTTGTTGTTGTTCAGTCACCCANGGAGGCCTGGCGTGCTGCAATTCATGGGGTTGCAAAGAGTCGGACACGACTGAGCGACTGAACTGAACTGATATAGTCTATGTTTTTGTTGTTGTTGTTCAGTCGCCCAGTCATGTCCGACTCTTTGCAACCCATGGACTGCAGCACGCCAGGCCTCCCTGCCCCTCCCCATCTCCCAGAGTTTGCCCAAATTCACGTCCATTGCATCGGTGATGCCATCCAGCCATCTCATCCACTGACACCCTCGTCTTCTGCCCTCAATCTTTCCCAGCATCAGCGATTTTTTTAAATGAGTCATCTGTTCACATCAGATGACCAAAATACTGGAGCTTTAGCATCAGTCCTTCCAGTGAATATTCAGGATTGATCTCCCTTAAGACTGACTTGTTTTATCCCCTTGCTGTCCAAGTGACTTTCTGAAGTCTTCTCCAGCACCATAGTTCAGAAGCATCAATTATTTGGCATTCTGTCTTCTTTACAATGCGGCTCTCACAACTGTATGTGACCACTGGTTGTTGTACCAAGAAGCAAACTTAGAAGAAACTTAGAAGAAAAAAATAAGGTATTTTGCATACAACTTAATATACTCAGTGACAGAGCTACAGTTATTATAAAATTGAGGTGATCTGGTTCCCACTTTGAAGCCTAAGTACAATAAATATTTCATCATTTTCCAAACTAGAGTTCATAGGATGCTACTGTCCTGTAAGATGTTAACAGATATTACCTGATAAAGGTTCTTGGGTGGGAGAACTTCTATATCTTGCAAAATAGTTCACACCTTTATGACCAAGTTTCCTCACAGAAAGTGGGGAAAAATAAAGTCTGTCTGAGATCATTGTGAAAATTAACCGAGTTAATCCACAGAAAGCATTTATCACAGGGCCGCACACACAGAGGATGTTCTGTAGACATTAGCAGACACTCCTTCTTGAGGACACTGCTGTGAGAACCGCAGTATTAGCTGTGGTAAGCTGTAAAAACGGTCACAGTACCACCCCCCCCACCCCCTGCCATCAAAGAGAGACGTATATTCCTTTGCTCCATGGATCACAGATGGTTTTGTGATAAGTTTTGATGAACAGAATGTAGCAGATGCTGCCCTGTGAACTCCAGGCTGTGGCTCAGAACACACTCTGTAGACTGCAGTTTCACAAGCGAACCAATCCCATTGGCTCAGATCAAGAAAACTGCACAGCCCCCCCCCCCAACCAGCCCCAGCCTGTTGAATGTATCATGAATTAAACAGCTGTTTTAAGCCACTGAATTCTGAGATGGTTTGCTATACAGAGAAAGCTAACTGATACATTAGGGAACACACACTCACACACACACACACACACACACACACACACACCTGCAGGGGGGGGAAAAAAAAAAAAGAAACCTCTGGTGTTTTAAATCTATTCCTCTTGCAGTCTCTCAGAAACAAAACCCACTTCTGAATACATTATGATATGTTGATAAAATGTGTGTTTTCTTATTTATTAGCAGTCACTGATTTGTAAAGTATGTATCTGTGTGGAACTGAAAATGCTATCACAGGAATTTTTTTCAAACTGATTTATGTATGCATCTAATCATATCATCAGCATCATTTTCATCGGAGAGGGATGGCAATCTATCATCAAACTTATTATCATTTTTGTATTCATCTATACACCTTCAGAATGATACTCTGAGTCGAGGAATAAAGGATACATTGCAAAGATAACACGCTGCTCTGACACCACTGGGAATGCCTTTTTGAAGCGCATCTCCAAGTATTTCTCACTTAAAAACAGAACACTATCTTTTACTCCATTGTTGTCATTACAGACAGCACAAAAAGTCGAAATATTGAAGTACACTAGCGGTTTAACAATTCGTTAAAACATCACATGTCATATTGCGTGGGCGCCTACAGGCATTAGGATCAGAGTACTAGCTAAAGAACACTTCGACTCTCATAACAAGTATGACTAAAGGTACATACTGAGTAGGGAAGATCCCCTGGAGGGGGACATGGCAACCCACTCCAGGATTCTCACCTGGACAATCCCATGGACAGAGGAGCCTGGCAGCTACAGTCTGCAGGGTCGCAGAGAGTCAGACTCGACTGAAGTGACGCAGCACGCACATATGAAGTAGGACTCAAAAAACCCTTTCTCATCATTAACTCTAAAGCACTACCTCTAATAACTCACGAAACACTAACTGATAATGAGTATTTTTTAGCACATACTGAAATAGAAGTATAACCCAGGAATATTCTTTAAGATAATTCAACAAATGTTACTGACAATTATTATGTTGTGGAAATTTGGTAGCTAGTGAGTCAAAATGAAGAATACTATCCCAAAGTACTAAGAATTAAGTTGTAGTAACAATTTCGAGGGTTATTTGGTGTCCACTGGTGACTCAGTGGCAAAGAATCTGCCTGCCAATGCAGGAGATGTGGGTTCAATCCCTGGGTTGGGAAGATCCCCCAGAGAAGGAAATGGCAACCCACTCCAGTATTCTTGGCTGAGAAATCCCGTGGACAGAGGAGCCTGGCAAGCTACAGCCTATGATGGTCACAAAGAGTTAGACACAACTGAGTATTTAATTTAAAAAATGAATACTCCATTCCCTGTAATAGAAATCCATCAGGGTATTTGAAATGGATTCTCACATATTAATCAGTGGATATCAGCTGGGATACACAGGAATATTTTGAAAGTGGGGTTAGAAACTCGAATACAATTGCTAAAATTACTGGATGGAGCCTAATGTGATTACAAGCACATCTCAATATGAGGCTGACCTGAGTTAAAATTCTAACTTTGCCCCATTAGTAGCTGCAGGCGGAGAAGGCAATGGCNTTTGTAAAGTATGTATCTGTGTGGAACTGAAAATGCTATCACAGGAATTTTTTTCAAACTGATTTATGTATGCATCTAATCATATCATCAGCATCATTTTCATCGGAGAGGGATGGCAATCTATCATCAAACTTATTATCATTTTTGTATTCATCTATACACCTTCAGAATGATACTCTGAGTCGAGGAATAAAGGATACATTGCAAAGATAACACGCTGCTCTGACACCACTGGGAATGCCTTTTTGAAGCGCATCTCCAAGTATTTCTCACTTAAAAACAGAACACTATCTTTTACTCCATTGTTGTCATTACAGACAGCACAAAAAGTCGAAATATTGAAGTACACTAGCGGTTTAACAATTCGTTAAAACATCACATGTCATATTGCGTGGGCGCCTACAGGCATTAGGATCAGAGTACTAGCTAAAGAACACTTCGACTCTCATAACAAGTATGACTAAAGGTACATACTGAGTAGGGAAGATCCCCTGGAGGGGGACATGGCAACCCACTCCAGGATTCTCACCTGGACAATCCCATGGACAGAGGAGCCTGGCAGCTACAGTCTGCAGGGTCGCAGAGAGTCAGACACGACTGAAGTGACGCAGCACGCACATATGAAGTAGGACTCAAAAAACCCTTTCTCATCATTAACTCTAAAGCACTACCTCTAATAACTCACGAAACACTAACTGATAATGAGTATTTTTTAGCACATACTGAAATAGAAGTATAACCCAGGAATATTCTTTAAGATAATTCAACAAATGTTACTGACAATTATTATGTTGTGGAAATTTGGTAGCTAGTGAGTCAAAATGAAGAATACTATCCCAAAGTACTAAGAATTAAGTTGTAGTAACAATTTCGAGGGTTATTTGGTGTCCACTGGTGACTCAGTGGCAAAGAATTCTGCCTGCCAATGCAGGAGATGTGGGTTCAATCCCTGGGTTGGGAAGATCCCCCAGAGAAGGAAATGGCAACCCACTCCAGTATTCTTGGCTGAGAAATCCCGTGGACAGAGGAGCCTGGCAAGCTACAGCCTATGATGGTCACAAAGAGTTAGACACAACTGAGTATTTAATTTAAAAAATGAATACTCCATTCCCTGTAATAGAAATCCATCAGGGTATTTGAAATGGATTCTCACATATTAATCAGTGGATATCAGCTGGGATACACAGGAATATTTTGAAAGTGGGGTTAGAAACTCGAATACAATTGCTAAAATTACTGGATGGAGCCTAATGTGATTACAAGCACATCTCAATATGAGGCTGACCTGAGTTAAAATTCTAACTTTGCCCCATTAGTAGCTGCAGGCGGAGAAGGCAATGGCACCCCACTCCAGTAATCTTGCCTGGGAAATCCCATGGATGGAGGAGCCTGGTGGGCTACAGTCCATGGGGTCGCTAAGAGTCGGACAGGACTGAGTGACTTCACTTTCACTTTTCACTTTCATGCATTGGAGAAGGCAATGGCACTCCACTTCAGTATTCTTGCCTGGGAAATCCCATGGACGGAGGAGCCTCGCAGGCTACATACAGTCCATGGGGTCGCTGAGAGTCGGACACGACTGACGCGACTTAGCAGCAGCAGCGGCAGTAGCTGTGGGAGATTGAGCAAGTCACACAACCTCCCTTTCCTCTGCCTACGCATCTTCACACTTCCTTGTCACAAGTACGGCCATAAGCAAAAGTGCACCANGACACGACTGACGCGACTTAGCAGCAGCAGCGGCAGTAGCTGTGGGAGATTGAGCAAGTCACACAACCTCCCTTTCCTCTGCCTACGCATCTTCACACTTCCTTGTCACAAGTACGGCCATAAGCAAAAGTGCACCATGCCACAAAACAAAAAACACGGTTTTCCCTTTGATCAAGTTTCAGGTTTTCCTTTTGTACAAAGTGAGTGGTTTATTGCGGCAAGGTTTTTCAAAACTCAAACCCCACTACTATCTGTTGCAGTTTAATGCAGAGAAGCATAACCTATTACCTAGATTCTAAGACTGAGGACCTGTGTTCCACTGAATATTTACAGGCCCATTTAAGTACCAAGTAGTCACAGAGCAGTGGGTTTCTGATTTCAAGAGCTTTAGAAACTTGTCTCTATTTATTGAGCTTCACAACACAAGGGCATTTTATAGACATTTGTAATAGCAGTTCCTATTTTATTTCACACATTAAAAAAAAAGTCTTCATACCTGTGGCTTTCACTCTAAATAAAGCCTTTCCTCCTCACTGTCTCCTCCCTCTTATCTTTTCCTCTCTATTCCTCACATCTTCATTTTCTTTTACCCAGCATAAAAAGACTCATGATGACACAGACACTCTCTCTCGACCAACTGGAATAGCTTCCTTCCAAGTCAGAAAGGATTTAGTTTCTGCAAAAGGCAGCACCACCGACTGTACATATGAAGCTCTCCTCCACCCAGGAGAGAAAAATTAACCAACAGTTTGCCACAGCTGGATATTAAGATATTTTATAAACAAACAAAAACTTCCTTACTCTCGAAGGTAAGGTAAAATAGAACCTATAAGGAGTCTCAGTAAANAAGTCACTTCAGTCGTGTCTGACTCTGTGAGACCCCACAGATGGCAGCCCACTGGGCTCCACCATCCCTGGGATTCTCCAGGCAAGAACACTGGAGTGGGTTGCCATTTCCTTCTCCAATGCATGAAAGTGAAAAGTGAAAGTGAAGTCACTCAATCATGTCTGACTATATTAAGAATACGTGGCTTCTTTTTGCACACTAATGGCTGCCTAATCACCAGAAATCAACTCTGACTTATCCTAATTCTCACGTCTACTGAATAATAGGCAAATTTGGCAATTATATAATAAATGACAAATTCGATTATTGAATATGGAATATACATATATATATATCTTATAAGTATAAAAGTAGACCATTAAAAAAGCAATACCTGGTGGGTTACAGTTGATGGCATTGCAGAGTCCAAGAGAACTGAGCGACTAAGCGCAGCACACAGCAAGCCTTCTCCTAAAGAGGTGCGTTTTCACTGACGGTATCTGTACGCTCGTCTCTGTATGAGCTTGATGGGAAAAGCCTAAGATGATTTAGGGACTACATACAGTGAGATTTTCCATGATTTCTTCTAACTTAGTTTTTAGAACATGCCCTAAGTTTGAATGTTTCCTTACTTTGCAAAGGAAACCTGCATCTAATATAAGTATCTTCACTCAAAGATCTTTAGGTAATACTAAATTTAAATAGTACATTTAGCATAGGCAAAAAAACCTAATAGGAAAAAAATCAGTACCAGCGATAGGTTCATAAAAGTAAAAATGTTTCATTAAAGGAATCATCAATCATCATTTCATCAGAGATTCACAGTGATGCCACCTGGTCTATCTACTTTCTCTGATTTATCTTTGTTAGCCTGACACTTATCAAACAATACCTAGCAACAACAACAAAAAAAGCCCTCTTGTATTCCAAAGGGGTCTTCTAGAATTCAAGAGTTTTCGTTTACTCGGTCACAGAGTCAGACACAACTAAGCAACTAACACACACACACACACACACACATGCACACACATACGCACACACACGCATACACACGCACACATGCACACACATGCACACACACGCACACACACACCCCACTGTACTATTTTACTATTTAATATTAGTATCACTAAATAGTATTACTATTTTAGATATTAACTCTTGATTTTTATTACACCACCAGCAGAAATCACACTGTAACTAGCATAAGGGTGGAATGAAAAAAAGTGCTCTTAAGATACTGAAGTTTAGAATGAATAATTAGCTACTTCCATTGTCATATGAATCAGAATTTACAACAAAGGAAAGGAAATGAAAGGTTGGAAGATTTTTTAAAGTTATTTTGTTGCGCTTCTAATATAAAAAGCCCTGTCAGGTTTGTTTTTGTAATTTTTATCACGTAGAAGATGTCTTTCTACTCTGCATATTTTTCAGTAGTAGATTTCTATACTAATTTTATTGCCTAGTTAACTGACTTAGGAAGGAAGCAACTAAAAACCTACTCTTTAAACTGCAATTATTTAAGTCGAGGGTGTGGGAGCGTGTGAGTAAGTAGGCATTAGGACAATATGAGTGATTATTCTAGTTTTATTTGGCAATAAAACTAAAAGAAAATTATAAGATTAGCACACATACAATTACTTACAATACCACCGTTCTTCCTTATATTTTCTTTCTAGCTCTTGTTTTAACCACAAAGCAAAAGGAACATTTAGCTAAATGAAGATAATAAAGACCATTAAGAATTATGCAGTTAGAACAATGAATTTTCCTGCTTACCATTTGAAAACAAATAATATTCCAACAGTAAAAAAATCTAAAACTTTACTCTGTATCTGAACCTTCCCCAAAATAGAATTTTGAGAGCATTCAAGGGCACTGGGATACATTTTCCAACTTGCTTCACTGAGTGACCTTGACCTTCTAGGCAAGATCCTTATATTTGTTTCTGTGGAGAAAAAGGAATATGAGCATTTTTTCCCCTTGCAGTTTCCTTTCTATAACATTTGAGTGGCCCGAGGCACTGTAGTTTATTCTCTCTTCTCTTAAGACAAGCTCCCTTTCCTGTTTTCTTTTAAGTAAAAACGTAAAGGTCAGGTTATCATTTCACAAAATGCTCCATTCTGCTGAGGCAATTTTAGCTCCTCTCACCATAATATGCTTTCACTAATTATTTCATAACTCATTTAAATGGGAGGCATTCTGGAAGAGAATTCACTGAAACAACTCCTCAAGTAACTAATTATTTTTTTTAAACTCAGGGGAATTTTAATTATAATGCCTGTGTTATTTAAAAGCAGAGTGCTACAATTTGCATCTTGAAACATCTATTGTAATAAGGAAGTAAAAAAAAATGCTCCTGAATGAAATAACAACTCAAGTAAATGCAATTTAGTTGGCCGTTTATTTTCTTGATTTTCAAGAAATAGAAAAAAAATGCAAATTTGGCCTGAATTATAAAACCACTTAACAAGATAAAAGATAACCAAAATCTTGCCCCTATGAAGATTATTTATAAGCTTATTTTAAAAATCACGTATTCTCTCCATTTCAGGAAAGATTTATCTTGTGTTATTATTTCATGTATACTTAAGACAGTAAAATCTTATCTTAGAAGAAAACATCCAAATCATAGTGTTTTCCCATGCTGGAGAGAGAAAAAAAATATTTCCTTTACCCTTCTAGGTTCTTCTAAATGGTCTAAGAATTAAATTGACATGACAGATTAATAGGAGAACATAATAATTAATTTTGTACATATGAAAATTTCAGATACATGAGAATGTAAGGGCGCCCACATATATGAGAAGTTCAAAGATAGAAAAGCAAAATGCGGTATGTATTCCATCCTGAGCTAAGGAATGAGATACAAAACAGGGCTTCTAAGGACAAGAGGGTTAGTCACAAGAATATAAAGAGCAGACATTTGGTAATAAGATATCTGTCCTGCAGTGTAGATGGGGCCACTTAAATAAAATGTATCTCTGGTAGTAACTCTTTTTCTGGGGGAAAAAAAAATCCCCAATTTAAATTCTTCATTTGTTAAGAGATAGAGAATACTTTCTCTTGAGCCCACCGGATCTCCACTGCTTGCTTCTGTGGTCCTTCAGTCGCTAAGCTGTATCCGACTCTTTTCAATGCCATGGACTGCAGCACACCAGGCTTTCCTGTCCTTCACTATCTGCTTTTAGCTCAAAATAATCCATATGCCAAAAGTAACACATCTTGGGAAGGGCTGTTCTGAACCCCTACATCCATAAAGAATTGACATTTCCAAATTGGATAAATGAAATCTACTAGTTTATAATATAAATCTATTAGTTTATATTTTTGAGAGTTTCATTAATTTAAAAAAAGTGACTGAATAAGTGGGAAACTATGCACAGTATCCTTAAACCTACTTCTTACTATACAGTTCATGGAATTCTCCAGCCCAGCATGCTGGAGTGGGTAGCCATTCCCTTCTCCAGGGGACCTTTCCAACCCACGGATTGAACCAGGTCTCCCACATTGCAGGTGGATTCTTTACCAGCTGAGCTACCAGGGAAGCCCAGTCCTTATAGTGAGAAGCAAAAGATAAGAGAATAAGTGTGTGCCAGTTAGACAATCTGAATTCTAGTTTCTGCCCAGAGACAGTCATTAATTACCTCTTTTCAATTTGTTATTTGTCATTTTGATTATGTATATTTCAGAACATTTTTGAGCATCATGAGGTCATGCCAATAAATACATTGTGCAAAGAGTGAAGTATTATTTAAAAAAGCAAATCAATGGTTTCAATATTCAAGCTGTAAGTGCTTAAAAATTAACAAAAAAGGAATCTACCTGGGCATACGTGCTCTATAATATATCCTGCAGTCAGTGTTTCCCCACACTGGGGAGGAGAGAGAGTCCCATTCATCNTATTTTCTTGATTTTCAAGAAATAGAAAAAAAATGCAAATTTGGCCTGAATTATAAAACCACTTAACAAGATAAAAGATAACCAAAATCTTGCCCCTATGAAGATTATTTATAAGCTTATTTTAAAAATCACGTATTCTCTCCATTTCAGGAAAGATTTATCTTGTGTTATTATTTCATGTATACTTAAGACAGTAAAATCTTATCTTAGAAGAAAACATCCAAATCATAGTGTTTTCCCATGCTGGAGAGAGAAAAAAAATATTTCCTTTACCCTTCTAGGTTCTTCTAAATGGTCTAAGAATTAAATTGACATGACAGATTAATAGGAGAACATAATAATTAATTTTGTACATATGAAAATTTCAGATACATGAGAATGTAAGGGCGCCCACATATATGAGAAGTTCAAAGATAGAAAAGCAAAATGCGGTATGTATTCCATCCTGAGCTAAGGAATGAGATACAAAACAGGGCTTCTAAGGACAAGAGGGTTAGTCACAAGAATATAAAGAGCAGACATTTGGTAATAAGATATCTGTCCTGCAGTGTAGATGGGGCCACTTAAATAAAATGTATCTCTGGTAGTAACTCTTTTTCTGGGGGAAAAAAAAATCCCCAATTTAAATTCTTCATTTGTTAAGAGATAGAGAATACTTTCTCTTGAGCCCACCGGATCTCCACTGCTTGCTTCTGTGGTCCTTCAGTCGCTAAGCTGTATCCGACTCTTTTCAATGCCATGGACTGCAGCACACCAGGCTTTCCTGTCCTTCACTATCTGCTTTTAGCTCAAAATAATCCATATGCCAAAAGTAACACATCTTGGGGAGGGCTGTTCTGAACCCCTACATCCATAAAGAATTGACATTTCCAAATTGGATAAATGAAATCTACTAGTTTATAATATAAATCTATTAGTTTATATTTTTGAGAGTTTCATTAATTTAAAAAAAAGTGACTGAAACCTACTTCTTACTATACAGTTCATGGAATTCTCCAGCCCAGCATGCTGGAGTGGGTAGCCATTCCCTTCTCCAGGGGACCTTTCCAACCCACAGATTGAACCAGGTCTCCCACATTGCAGGTGGATTCTTTACCAGCTGAGCTACCAGGGAAGCCCAGTCCTTATAGTGAGAAGCAAAAGATAAGAGAATAAGTGTGTGCCAGTTAGACAATCTGAATTCTAGTTTCTGCCCAGAGACAGTCATTAATTACCTCTTTTCAATTTGTTATTTGTCATTTTGATTATGTATATTTCAGAACATTTTTGAGCATCATGAGGTCATGCCAATAAATACATTGTGCAAAGAGTGAAGTATTATTTAAAAAAGCAAATCAATGGTTTCAATATTCAAGCTGTAAGTGCTTAAAAATTAACAAAAAAGGAATCTACCTGGGCATACGTGCTCTATAATATATCCTGCAGTCAGTGTTTCCCCACACTGGGGAGGAGAGAGAGTCCCATTCATCCCCAAGAGTGTGAATACAAGAAGAGCAAGCACTTAAGTTCTGACTCATTGTAAAAGACCCTGATGCTGGGAAAGATTGAAGGCAGGAGGAGAAGGGGACGACAGAGGATGAGACAGTTGGATGGTATCACTAACTCAATGGACATGAGTTTGATCAGGCTCTGGGAGTGGGTGATGGACAGGGAAGCCTGGCATGCTGCAGTCCTTGGGATCACAAAGAGTCAGACACGACTGAGCAACTGAACTGAACTGAACTGAGCTTCTCAGAGCCCTGCAGGAGAAGTGGATGGGCAAGTGGTCATGTGAGTAGGTGGGTGATTTGGATGGTGGCTGTGTGGTGGTGGTGTAATTAGGAAAAATGAGTAAGATGGTTCTTTCATGATTATCTGAAGGAGCTCCATAGTGATCTGGTTTTCTTACATATTGGCATTATTTATTCTTTTTTTTTTTTTCTTGAAGGTGAGATTATGTTAAACTCTCAATCTAGACCAACTCCTATAGACACAGCTTAGGTGAACCTTTTGCATTTGGAAGGGTATTAAGAAGGCTTAGTTGAGAAGATTGCCCCACATTTTTTTTCCTCGAAAATGACAGCAGATATTGCTTGATCTAGACTCAACACAAATCACATTGGCTCCACTGACGTAATGGCTGATTAATCAACTTTTGAAAAATGACTTTGTAGTAAAACTGATTTTGGCACTGTGGGCTAACAAACAGCACAGATTCAACCCTTCGGAAGCTCAGTTCAGTCTTGCCAGTAGGTCCTTATGTACTGCAAAGGCAGATATCTGATCCAAGACGACATTATTTATGGCTTAGGTTTTGCAGCCTTTTCCTCCAAATATGTTTTGCACCATCACATGGGAATACTGAAAGCTATCATTTCCTAGTAGTAATAATTGTAATAACACAATAATAACCATTATAAAGTCTTCATATACCATTGATGCTATTGAACAGGAATCTACTCTGCACCACGGCTTTACATCTGAGACATTCTTGGAAAGCATCACAGCCTTAAGAGATAGATTATTATTATGTCTGATTTACAGAGGAGAATCCACAGGCTCAGATAGCTGACAACTGATGACACAAGAAAGACGTGCCTGCCCAGATGCAAGCTCCTCCTGAAAGTTATGAGAAGAAACATGGAAGCTGGCACAACCCTTCTATTTTCTCAAGTTGCCTATGAATATTCCAGTAGAGTCCATCTTCTAATACTTAATTAACTTGTAGACTATGGAGATATCAATCAACCTGATATCAAACAATCAATCAAACTCTTCCCATCAAGAGTAAGGACAACAAACAGGCCAATTTAACTAACCACATCAAGTTCAATAACAAAGAGGTGGAAGAAGAAAAGGAAGAAGACGGCGTTGGCCAAANATCAAACAATCAATCAGACTCTTCCCATCAAGAGTAAGGACAACAAACAGGCCAATTTAACTAACCACATCAAGTTCAATAACAAAGAGGTGGAAGAAGAAAAGGAAGAAGACGGCGTTGGCCAAAACTCTCCATAGCTGGTAGACACATCTTCATTGCTAAAACAAATATCTATTGAAAAACTACTAAACAAATCCAATGATTTTCTAGGTACTGAATGAAAAGAATAGGAGAAGATATATATAAACAAAGTCTGACTCTGCTTCGCTCTCCAAATGCTCTCAATCTAAAGTTTCTATACAAGGCAGACAAATACTGTACCGTTTTAGATTAGAGCTAATTGGATATAAATGCAAGTCTCAAGTTTCAATCAGCACCGCCCAAGTTGCTTTCAGAGATTTAATATCCCAGGTGTTCCTTGTTGACAGAGCTCACAATTCCCAGAAATACTGACAGTCAGTAGTCCCTTACACTGAGATGTTTAACAGGACGTTGAAGGGGCTGGTAGCATTTTGCTTCTCTTTCTTCCTCTCCCTTTCTGTCTAGCTAAGTGCACATTCAGGGGCTTAAAGAGCACTTGAGAAGTTACTAAAAAACAGAATGAATGGTGCACGGCAAGATCACTGCATAAAATGAGCTGATTGATTAAATGCAGATTTCATTTGCCACATTTCTTTTTATCAAAAGACTTCGAGAAAGCAAAAATGGAAGGGAAGCATTCTATTAAATGGGCTCTACACAGCACCTGAGGGTAGAGAACAGATATTTTTTTCTCATCTAAAGCACAGCTACCTGTTACCTTTTAGGAGTGACTGGTTTATTGACTGCTAATGCTTTAAAATGAGATTAAATCAGGCCCATGGTCTTTATTATGGGGAAGATATATTCCCCTTGTGCATTGCAGTGGTTTGGCAATCTTAACCTCAGCAGACATAACATTGATGTATGCTGTGTTGCCAAACAGCAAGGTAAGTGTTTAAAACGCTGTGAACAGCCTTATTGCCTTGAAATGATACAATCTAATATAGATTGTAACTCAGTGACTGAATCTGCCAGCCTATCCTTGTACAGAATATGAAAGTCAAAAGTCGAAGTCGCTTTATTTTAACATCTCACAGGGAAGAGGCTATTCTTCATCTTGCCATTGAAACAGAACATGCAAAACTGGATCTAGATCAAAGGAAGCAGAAACCACAAATTTTCAGGATATTTCCATTAACAGCACATATGTGTGTGCCTTTCAGAAGAGGCATCAAAACACCGGCCTGATTCATTCAAATCAGCAGAGCTGCCTTATACTGCGGGCTTCCCTTGTGGCTCAGCTGGTAAAGAATCTGCCTGCAAAGCAGGAGACCTGGGCTCGATCCCTGGGTTGGGAAGATCACCTAGAGAAGGGAAAGGTTACCCACTCCAGTATTCTGGCCTGGAGAATTCCATGGGCTCTATAGTCTATGGGGTTGCAAAGAGTCGGATGCGACTGAGCAACTTTCACTTTCACCGTGTATTGTGGACAACNGCTTCCCTTGTGGCTCAGCTGATAAAGAATCTGCCTGCAAAGCAGGAGACCTGGGCTCGATCCCTGGGTTGGGAAGATCACCTAGAGAAGGGAAAGGTTGCCCACTCCAGTATTCCATGGGCTGGAGAATTCCATGGGCCTGGAGAATTCCATGGGCTCTATAGACTATGGGGTTGCAAAGAGTCGGATGCGACTGAGCAACTTTCACTTTCACCGTGTATTGTGGACAACTGACAGATGGAATCTCAGTGTCTGAAAATTCTCAAATGTGGGGAAATCAAACTGTACGCTTTCCGCTTCATTTGGAGCACTCCAGGAAAACAGTTTTTAACTTCATCTTCAGCAGTTGCTCCATTTTTCTTTATACCTGTATTATTACTTTTAAAAATATTTGGGCTATACTGCATGGTAGGTGGGATCTTAAGTTCCCCAACGAAGAACTGAACCTGCGTCCTTACATGGGCAGCGTGGAGACTTAACCCCTGCACCACCAGAGAAGTCCTCCACTTTTCTTTTTAATCAATCATCATTAACTTGGACTTTCAGTTCTCTCTATACTCTATGCTCTGTCACATTTCAGCACCCATCCCTCAGAGACCCCAGGTGGCCGATAGCCTCAGTTTCCATGATTAAGACGCCACCTCCCATGGCTCTTGAGTTAAAGGAGAGATTCTGTATCCATGCTTCAGTCTAGCATTGCTAAAGCAGGTGGAGGGTACCCTTAGATAGGTGACCAACTACTATAGCTTTACCTGGGACTGAAGGAGTTCGCAGGATACAATACGTTCAACTGCTAAAAGGAGGTCAGTCCAGGTTAGACCAGGATGGCTGACCACTGTATCTCCAGGGGAAGACCCTGCTTACCGGGACATCTTTGCCCTAGGAGAGTCTGCTCTAACTAAATATGAAAGAGAGTCCTTAGTGGGGAAAAGAAGTCAGAAAAGAGTAGCAGGAAGCTGAATGTATGTACTCATTGTTTATCTATGAGATCTAATTTTTCTATCATCCTCTGACAAAAATCCCTTTTTTTTTTTCCAGATTTTTCATTCTGTTGCATCTTCAGTAGAAGAGTACATGGGGAAGTGGTGGCCCTGCCTGATGGTCTGAGCATATCTTATTGCTGAAAACGAATCCTCATTAGCTTTCCTGGATACAGAAAAACCTGCAGCCTGGGAAAGGAAACCAGTATCAAGGACTACATTATGGCCTATTCACTCCAGTGACTAGAACTGGCGGCTAAGTTAGAAAGGAGCCGATTAAAGGAGCCCTTCAAACCTGTTCACCTACTTGAAGGTCTAGATTTATTTCCGGTTGGAGACACTGGCCTTGTTTTGTGTCTAATATCAAAACTGAAGACAAAAACATTCAAAACAGAACGAAAGCCCAGCTTTTAGCTGAATCATCAGTGAAATGAGGAAGCCTTTAACCCCTCTCCCCACAAAACTCTTAAAAGAAGCAATTATGAGCTGTCCTCTAATAAAAATAAATGGGGTCCATCAGCAGAGGAAAGGATAAAGAAGATGTGGTACACATATTCAAAGGAATATTACTTAGCCATTAAAAGTAATGAGATAATGCCATTTGCAGCAACATGGATGGACTCAGAGATGTCATACTGAGTGAGGTTGAGTCGCACAGAGAAGGAAAAACATCATACGACACCCCTTATATGTGGATATAAAAAGAAGTGATACAAATGAAACTACTTACAAAATAGAAACAGACTCAGACTTAAAGAATACATTTATGGTTGCTGGGGGGAAAAAGGGGGGATGCAACCATGGGAGCTGGGATGGATGTTTTCGTCCCCTTCACTGTTCCCCTGAAACTATCCCAACATTGTTAATCAGCTATAACCCAAGACAAAATAAAAAGCTTAAAAATAATAATTAAAGTAAGTAGGACAAATGGAGTACAGAATATTCAGTACGTTTCTCTCAAAGTCTACAACCTTTCAAAACATATATAAAAGGAAAACTTTTCATCTTATTCTGTTATTGAGTCAATACATTATCAAGTGTAAAGATATTTGGAGGCACTAATCAAATTTTTACTTTTCATTTGGAGATTTATATATTGTAGCCAACATAATTAAAATCCACTGCTCTGAGGGTTAAAAAAAAAAATAAGAACACACATATGCAGACACTCCAATTTTTCATCATTCAATTCAGTTGCTCAGTCATGTCTGACTCTGTGACCCCATGAATTGCAGCACACCAGGCCTCCCTGTCCATCACAAACTTCTGGAGTTTGCGCAAACTCATGTCCATTGAGTTGGTGATGCCACCCAACCACCTCACCTCAACCAGATGAGGAGACAGTTGCATGGCATCACCGACTTGATGGACATGAGTC
>SJYW01022240.1:471964-513099 GCA_006410735.1 Raphicerus campestris | reverse complement strand
CTCTTTCTTCCTCTCCCTTTCTGTCTAGCTAAGTGCACATTCAGGGGCTTAAAGAGCACTTGAGAAGTTACTAAAAAACAGAATGAATGGTGCACGGCAAGATCACTGCATAAAATGAGCTGATTGATTAAATGCAGATTTCATTTGCCACATTTCTTTTTATCAAAAGACTTCGAGAAAGCAAAAATGGAAGGGAAGCATTCTATTAAATGGGCTCTACACAGCACCTGAGGGTAGAGAACAGATATTTTTTTCTCATCTAAAGCACAGCTACCTGTTACCTTTTAGGAGTGACTGGTTTATTGACTGCTAATGCTTTAAAATGAGATTAAATCAGGCCCATGGTCTTTATTATGGGGAAGATATATTCCCCTTGTGCATTGCAGTGGTTTGGCAATCTTAACCTCAGCAGACATAACATTGATGTATGCTGTGTTGCCAAACAGCAAGGTAAGTGTTTAAAACGCTGTGAACAGCCTTATTGCCTTGAAATGATACAATCTAATATAGATTGTAACTCAGTGACTGAATCTGCCAGCCTATCCTTGTACAGAATATGAAAGTCAAAAGTCGAAGTCGCTTTATTTTAACATCTCACAGGGAAGAGGCTATTCTTCATCTTGCCATTGAAACAGAACATGCAAAACTGGATCTAGATCAAAGGAAGCAGAAACCACAAATTTTCAGGCTATTTTCATTAACAGCACGTATGTGTGTGCCTTTCAGAAGAGGCATCAAAACACCGGCCTGATTCATTCAAATCAGCAGAGCTGCCTTATATTGCGGGCTTCCCTTGTGGCTCAGCTGGTAAAGAATCTGCCTGCAAAGCAGGAGACCTGGGCTCGATCCCTGGGTTGGGAAGATCACCTAGAGAAGGGAAAGGTTACCCACTCCAGTATTCTGGCCTGGAGAATTCCATGGGCTCTATAGTCTATGGGGTTGCAAAGAGTCGGATGCGACTGAGCAACTTTCACTTTCACCGTGTATTGTGGACAACTGACAGATGGAATCTCAGTGTCTGAAAATTCTCAAATGTGGGGAAATCAAACTGTACGCTTTCCGCTTCATTTGGAGCACTCCAGGAAAACAGTTTTTAACTTCATCTTCAGCAGTTGCTCCATTTTTCTTTATACCTGTATTATTACTTTTAAAAATATTTGGGCTATACTGCATGGTAGGTGGGATCTTAAGTTCCCCAACGAAGAACTGAACCTGCGTCCTTACATGGGCAGCGTGGAGACTTAACCCCTGCACCACCAGAGAAGTCCTCCACTTTTCTTTTTAATCAATCATCATTAACTTGGACTTTCAGTTCTCTCTATACTCTATGCTCTGTCACATTTCAGCACCCATCCCTCAGAGACCCCAGGTGGCCGATAGCCTCAGTTTCCATGATTAAGACGCCACCTCCCATGGCTCTTGAGTTAAAGGAGAGATTCTGTATCCATGCTTCAGTCTAGCATTGCTAAAGCAGGTGGAGGGTACCCTTAGATAGGTGACCAACTACTATAGCTTTACCTGGGACTGAAGGAGTTCGCAGGATACAATACGTTCAACTGCTAAAAGGAGGTCAGTCCAGGTTAGACCAGGATGGCTGACCACTGTATCTCCAGGGGAAGACCCTGCTTACCGGGACATCTTTGCCCTAGGAGAGTCTGCTCTAACTAAATATGAAAGAGAGTCCTTAGTGGGGAAAAGAAGTCAGAAAAGAGTAGCAGGAAGCTGAATGTATGTACTCATTGTTTATCTATGAGATCTAATTTTTCTATCATCCTCTGACAAAAATCCCTTTTTTTTTTTCCAGATTTTTCATTCTGTTGCATCTTCAGTAGAAGAGTACATGGGGAAGTGGTGGCCCTGCCTGATGGTCTGAGCATATCTTATTGCTGAAAACGAATCCTCATTAGCTTTCCTGGATACAGAAAAACCTGCAGCCTGGGAAAGGAAACCATTATCAAGGACTACATTATGGCCTATTCACTCCAGTGACTAGAACTGGTGGCTAAGTTAGAAAGGAGCCGATTAAAGGAGCCCTTCAAACCTGTTCACCTACTTGAAGGTCTAGATTTATTTCCGGTTGGAGACACTGGCCTTGTTTTGTGTCTAATATCAAAACTGAAGACAAAAACATTCAAAACAGAACGAAAGCCCAGCTTTTAGCTGAATCATCAGTGAAATGAGGAAGCCTTTAACCCCCTCCCCACAGAACTCTTAAAAGAAGCAATTATGAGCTGTCCTCTAATAAAAATAAATGGGGTCCATCAGCAGAGGAAAGGATAAAGAAGATGTGGTACACATATTCAAAGGAATATTACTTAGCCATTAAAAGTAATGAGATAATGCCATTTGCAGCAACATGGATGGACTCAGAGATGTCATACTGAGTGAGGTTGAGTCGCACAGAGAAGGAAAAACATCATACGACACCCCTTATATGTGGATATAAAAAGAAATGATACAAATGAAACTACTTACAAAATAGAAACAGACTCAGACTTAAAGAATACATTTATGGTTGCTGGGGGGAAAAGGGGGGGATGCAACCATGGGAGCTGGGATGGATGTTTTCCTCCCCTTCACTGTTCCCCTGAAACTATCCCAACATTGTTAATCAGCTATAACCCAAGACAAAATAAAAAGCTTAAAAATAATAATTAAAGTAAGTAGGACAAATGGAGTACAGAATATTCAGTACGTTTCTCTCAAAGTCTACAACCTTTCAAAACATATATAAAAGGAAAACTTTTCATCTTATTCTGTTATTGAGTCAATACATTATCAAGTGTAAAGATATTTGGAGGCACTAATCAAATTTTTACTTTTCATTTGGAGATTTATATATTGTAGCCAACATAATTAAAATCCACTGCTCTGAAGGTTAAAAAAAAATAAGAACACACATATGCAGACACTCCAATTTTTCATCATTCAATTCAGTTGCTCAGTCATGTCTGACTCTGTGACCCCATGAATTGCAGCACACCAGGCCTCCCTGTCCATCACAAACTTCTGGAGTTTGCGCAAACTCATGTCCATTGAGTTGGTGATGCCACCCAACCACCTCACCTCAACCAGATGAGGAGACAGTTGCATGGCATCACCGACTTGATGGACATGAGTCATTTTCATCAATAGTCATTTTCATCATTTCATCATATGTCATTTTCATCATTAGTGATGTTGTAAATGGAATTAATTAGGAAATTATTTTTCTATTAATGAAAACACCTCCCTCCAACCTAAGTATTGGATCAACTTGAACTAAATTTTGTTTTGGAAAATCTCATAATGTCAGGTTAATGAGATTAACCTGAGATGATTCTTCTACTCTTGAGATTCTTCTACTATTTTCCAAGTTGATTCAGTGAAAAAGTCAACCAAGACTATGAGAAAATAAGCATACAGGTTTTTACATTACTTTTCTTTTTCTTAAAAATATACATTGTTTCCGCAAAGATTAGTCATTTCTTTTCAATCTCAAAAAACAGAAGTAAAAAGAAGAGATGGAAAAGGAAGAGGAAAAAAAGGAAATATCCACTCACCTGCTACTGCAACTCTTGCTGTCCGACTAACAATTGACCCAGCATCCCCTAAAGACGCCTCGCATTGATAAAGCCCCTCGTCTGGCTTATGGTGCCTGGAGTGAAGTATGTTTTGTATCAACAGAGACCCATTTGGCAGTTGCTGTTTCCGCTCGTCCATTCCCAAGGCGAGGTGGATGCCGTCTTTCTTCCACTTGATGACGGGGACTCCCCGGTCAGACTCCGCGGAGCAGTTCAGGAGGACGTTCCCTCCGCGCATAGTGACGGCATCCGAGGGCTCCGACAGGAAGCGCAGGGATGTGAAAGACTTGATTTGGAAAGCTGGAACGGGAAAGCACAGAGAAATACATTCACTTCTTCTAAACGATCTCACGAGGCAAGCCCTGGCCTCCAAACAACTTTTTTCAAACAATCTGGGTCTTTGAAAACCGTGCAAGAATAAGTGACACGTAAAAACAAAAGGGGACTTCCTTCTTGATCCAGTGAGTAAACCTTCGCCTTCCAATGCAGGGGGGGCGAGTTCACCCTCTGCTCAGACAACTAACATCCCACATACTCGCAGCCAAAAAACCAAAACATAAAACCAAAGCAATATTGTAACACATTCAACAAAGGCTTAAAAAGTAAATAAAAGCAAGGATGTGGCATTAAAGAAGGGAAAAAGTGTCCAACTGAGATAAGCACAACTAACGAAACTATTGGTCCCAAAAGTAATAATATGGAAAATTAAGAATTTATAGAAATCTAGGCAAGGCTATCATCACATATCAATCCATACTTGAAAATTTAGAAGAGATTAATAAATTTTCCAAGTCAAAGCAGTAATGGTTAGTGGCGGGGCAGCTAAGATTTGAGGATATTTCTATCTCTGCATTCTGATTATACTATCAATTAAATTATCCAAAAAATCCATTCAGACATGGTATTCCATTAATAACTACAACAGAAAAATCAACCCCAAACAGGATGGGAAAAATTATTTAGAACAAAGCTCAGTTGAGTTTTAAATAGGTAAAAAATCCCATTTGCAGAAGCAAGACACAATAAAGCTACCACCTAAAGTCACAAATCCAACTTCCATCCAAATGTTGCTCGTGAGCCGGAAAGACTAGGTGAATATTATAGTTAGAAATTTTTTTCATAAACATACATGAATAAAAGAAATCAAAAGACAGAAGAGAAGACTGTTTAAGAATCTGGAGGTGGAAGAACAAGTATAGTTAGTTAAAGTGCTGGTTCCAGGGTAACACAGCATTTGCAGAATATTTGGTTGTTGAATCAAAGACTTGGACGAGGTCTTAGAAGGTCACTGGGGCTCACTCTTTGCTCTGAAAGGTGTATTCCTAAATCACTCAAGTTCAGTTACTTTTTATTTCATTTTCAATGATCTCTGGGACTACGGAATCTACAATATCCATAGGTATCTTGTAATACTGAATCATCCTTAGAGTCTTAACTAAATTTTCTTGCTTCCATTTAATCTCACTTTGCTCTTGAATCACATTGTGTAACAATGCAGAGAGAACACATCTTTGTAAGAGCTCCTTGTTCTTTTGAGGCAGCATTTAGTTTCTTTAAAAACATCACCTCACTAAGTTATGTTTTAGCTTCAGTCTCCCCAGGACAATAATCATTAGCTTCCTTAATTTTCTGTGATGAGAACAATTTTTGTTGTAATTTGTGAAAATGTTTCAGTTTTTCATCATTTAAAAAGCAGGCATCTAAATTGCTTATAATCAATATTCTGATAAAGGATGGACCCATACTAGCACCAATGGGCAGGCACCAGTGGGCAGANTGTGAAAATGTTTCAGTTTTTCATCATTTAAAAAGCAGGCATCTAAATTGCTTATAATCAATATTCTGATAAAGGATGGACCCATACTAGCACCAATGGGCAGGCACCAGTGGGCAGACGTATTCTCAACTGTGAATACTTCATTTACCAGCGAAGATAAAGCTGAACAACTTGTTATTGTTTCTCCATGGTATTTTCTGCCATGCTCCCACAACCTATTTTTCCTGAACCTCACAGTCAAAATAAGTCACTTTACTTATTCTATAAAAATTTGCTCATCATTCATTGTCATATACTCATTTCATCCAACGAGGTCATGAACACAAAGAAAGCAGCTACAAGTTTGTTCCCATTAATATAAAATGTAAGATAACAGTGAGCACTGTGTCAACCATAAATTATAATGGCAAAAATATCCCAAAAGGTACAGCCTGGTCCCCTCACTGTGCAATACAATCCTCCTTCCCTCAGGCTGTTTTAGTGTTACCAACATAATGATCACTGCCCATTCCTNGGGCAGGAGGAGAAGGGGATGACAGAGGATGAGATAGCTGGATGGCATCACTGACTTGATGGACGTGAGTCTGAGTGAACTCCGGGAGATGGTGATGAACAGGGAGGCCTGGCATGCTGCAATTCATGGGGTCACAAAGAGTTGGACACAACTGAGTGACTGAACTGAACTGAACTGAACTCTGCATATAAGTTAAATAAGCAGGGTGACCACATACAGCCTTGATGTACTCCTTTCCCTATTTGGCACCAGTCTGTTGTTCCATGTCCAGTTCTAACTGTTGTTTCCTTACCTGATTTCTCAAGAGGCAGGTCAGGTGGTCTGGTATTTTCATCATCTTTTAGGNCCCTATTTGGCACCAGTCTGTTGTTCCATGTCCAGTTCTAACTGTTGTTTCCTTACCTGATTTCTCAAGAGGCAGGTCAGGTGGTCTGGTATTTTCATCATCTTTTAGGATTTGAAATAGCTCAACTGGAATTCCATCACCTCCACTAGCTTTGTTCGTTGTGATGCTTCCTAAGGCCCACTTGACTTCACATTCCAGGATGTCTGGCTCTAGGTGAGTGATCATCGTGGTTATCTGGGTCATGAAGATCTTTTTTGTACAGTTCTTCTGTGTATTCTTGCCACCTCTTCTTAATATCTTCTGCTTCTGTTAGGTCCATATCATTTCTGTCCTTTATTGTGCCCATCTTTGCATGAAATGTTCCCTTGGTATCTCTAATTTTCTTGAAGAAATCTCTAGTCTTTCCCATTCTATTGTTTTCCTCTATTTCTTTGCTTTGATCACTTAGGAAGACTTCCTTATCTCTCCTTGCTGTTCTTTGGAACTCTGCATTCAAATGGGTATATCTTTCCTTTCCTCCTTTGCCTTTCACTTCTCTTCTTTTCTCAGCTATTTGTAAGGCTTCCTCCCACAACAATTTTGCCTTAAACTCAAATATGCAGATGACACCTTCAGATATGCAGATGACACCACCCTTATAACAGAAAGTGAAGAACTAAAGAGCCTCTTGATGAGAGTGAAAAAGTTGGCTTAAAACTCAGCATTCATAAAACTAAGATCATGGCATCCAGTCCTATAACTTCATGGCAAATAGATGGGGAAACAACGGAAACAGTGGCTGACTTTATTTTGGGGGGCTTCAAAATCACTGCAGATGGTGACTACAGCCATGAAATTAAGACATTTGCTCCTTGGAAGAAAATCTATGACCAACCTAGACAGCATATTAAAAAGCAGAGACATTATTTTGTCAACAAAGTATATCTAATTGTCAGGCCAGTGTATTCTTCTCAGTTCTGTCTCAACAAAAAATTGAAGAGAGGGACATTAGAGCCCTCAGCATATCATAGCTCTCAGACAGACCGTGTTATAGCTCTTAGACTATAAGAGTGTTATAGTCTTATAGTCACTATAAGACTGTCAGTGTTACAGCTCCATGTTACAGCTCAATTTTATTTAGAAAATAGCAGGAAAATACATCCTCGAGGCGTGCAGGCATGCCAACCCTAAGATGCGAAGAGAAGAGAGGAGCCCTGCCCTTTGACCCCTCTTTTTTATGTTGTTTTTTTTTTTTTTCCTCCCCCTGGGCTTGCCCTATGTAAACTGGGCTAGCCAGGAGTGCTGTTTGTTCTACCTGAGATCCTCACTCTGGTCCTCGAACCTTCCTTTGTTCTATTTTTGCAGGCTTTTCCCTTCCTTGTGTTTTAGCCACTGACATTCTGGACTCCTGTTTCCTATTCTAACTACCTAACATAGTCAAAGCTATGGTTTCTCCAGTAGTCATGCGTGGATGTGAGAGTTGGGCTATAAAGAAAGCTGAGCGTTGAAGAATCGATGCTTTTGAACTGTGGTGTTAGAGAAGGTTCTTGAGAGTCCCTTGGACTACAAGGAGATCCAACCAGTCCATCCTAAAGGAAATCACTCCTGAATATTCATTGGAAGGTCTGATGCTGAAGCTGAAACTCCAATACTTTGGCCACCTGATGCAAAGAGCTGATTCATTTGAAAAGCCCCTGATGCTGGGACAGATGGAAGGCAGGAGGAAAAGCGGATGACAGAGGATGAGATGGTTGGATGGTATCACCGACTCAGTGGACATGAGTTTGAGTAAACTCTGGGAGTTGGTGATGGACAGGGAAGCCTGGCGTGCTGTAGTCCATGGGGTCACAAAGAGTCAGACATGACTGAGCAACTGAACTGAACGGAGACCCGAGGCTCTGCAAAGCTGCAGCTGAGAGCACACCTCTTCACATGAGCACTTTGCCCGTGACCCAGGTGCGCTCCTCTTCCTAGTTGGCTGCCTGTGGACCTCAGCACTGGAGCGATGCCTGGTGCTTCCCACTACCTCATAAACGTCAGGCCAGAAGTGTGTGCCAACGCTGAAGCACTGTAGGCCCTCTCTAGCCCCTGTGTTTTTCCAAGGAAGAGGATGATGGGCCAAGCAGCAGAGGTGAGCTGGGATGGGGAAGTTGAATGAAAGCAGAAAGAGAAGCCATGAATGGGGGTGTCACTTGGTACCAGCATCACTTCCACCTTCTGCCACCTCACAGCAGCCCTCCTGGCTTCTCTGGAGTCCCTTTTGCCTGGATATTTAACCTAGCCCTGTCCCAAACTTGAGCCTTCCACTTTGAATTTTGACTCTTTTTGTAATTACCTTAAATCCTTCCCTGGTGGCTCAGTGGTGAAGAACCCCCCTGCAATGTAGGAGATGTGGGTTCAATCCTTGGGTTGGGAAGATCCCCTGTAGGAGGAAATGGCAACTCACTCCAGTATTCTTGCCTGGGAAATGCCGTGGACAGAGGAGCCTGGCGGGCTACAGTCTATGAGGTCACAAAAGAGTCAGACATGACTTAGTGTCTAAACAACAACAAAACTCTTAAACACTTCAGTGATGATTATATGCACAAAACACTTAGAACACTTCTATTATAGGACCTTCCTGGCAGTCCAGTGGTTAAGACCCCAGGCTTCCACTGCAGGGGGTGCAGGTTCCATCCCTGGTCAGAGACCTAAGATCCCACATGCCAAGGGGCAAAGCCAAAAAAAACCACCATTGCTGTTATAACTGCATTCCTGATCCCAGAGCCAGCCTTAGAGAGATCTAGCAAAGCCTAGAGACAAGGGCAGAGATGGGGGATAGGTCATGTTTCAGGGAGTGGGACTCCCCACTTTGCTTATAAGCCAAAGTTTCTGCCCTAGGCCTCAGGTAAAGAGATCCCATAACTGCTGAAANAAACGTCAGGCCAGAAGTGTGTGCCAACGCTGAAGCACTGTAGGCCCTCTCTAGCCCCTGTGTTTTTCCAAGGAAGAGGATGATGGGCCAAGCAGCAGAGGTGAGCTGGGATGGGGAAGTTGAATGAAAGCAGAAAGAGAAGCCATGAATGGGGGTGTCACTTGGTACCAGCATCACTTCCACCTTCTGCCACCTCACAGCAGCCCTCCTGGCTTCTCTGGAGTCCCTTTTGCCTGGATATTTAACCTAGCCCTGTCCCAAACTTGAGCCTTCCACTTTGAATTTTGACTCTTTTTGTAATTACCTTAAATCCTTCCCTGGTGGCTCAGTGGTGAAGAACCCCCCTGCAATGTAGGAGATGTGGGTTCAATCCTTGGGTTGGGAAGATCCCCTGTAGGAGGAAATGGCAACTCACTCCAGTATTCTTGCCTGGGAAATGCCGTGGACAGAGGAGCCTGGCGGGCTACAGTCTATGAGGTCACAAAAGAGTCAGACATGACTTAGCGTCTAAACAACAACAAAACTCTTAAACACTTCAGTGATGATTATATGCACAAAACACTTAGAACACTTCTATTATAGGACCTTCCTGGCAGTCCAGTGGTTAAGACCCCAGGCTTCCACTGCAGGGGGTGCAGGTTCCATCCCTGGTCAGGGACCTAAGATCCCACATGCCAAGGGGCAAAGCCAAAAAAAAACACCATTGCTGTTATAACTGCATTCCTGATCCCAGAGCCAGCCTTAGAGAGATCTAGCAAAGCCTAGAGACAAGGGCAGAGATGGGGGATAGGTCATGTTTCAGGGAGTGGGACTCCCCATTTTGCTTATAAGCCAAAGTTTCTGCCCTAGGCCTCAGGTAGAGATCCCATAACTGCTGAAATTATATCCTAAGAGGTAAGACACAATGAGCCCATTGCTCTTGACTTGGATTATAATAATAGTGACTTTTGATTTCCTGATGGAGTCCTGGATCTCCTGGCACAGTCTTGCCTCCAGGTGTTTTCTACATTCAATTTATGAAGAATGCCAAGTGGGGAAGACATTTCTGCTCATCTAATGCTTATCCATAAAACATATTTTTAAAAATAAGATTCAGACCTGATGAATCATGAAGTCATCTTGCCTCAAGACTAATAAAAGACAGTCTGGTAGCCCAAAGGGAGGAGCAGGATCATAAAGAGATCTCGGTTTGCACTTATTGGTTTGCAAAATATAAGCATTTTGAGAGCTTGATTTTATGTGTTTCTGTTTTCAGAGGTCATTGGCTACCTTGTACTCTAATCACCTGAAAAAGAGGAAACCTCTGCTTATCTTGCTTTTAGGAGCTGAAAATGTAAAAAGAAAGGATAAAGAAATCTGTGATCTGAACCCTGCACCCGTATCCTGTGTTGAAACCATGGAGGCCACTGCTCTCCTGATGTTAGGATTGTAGTGGCACTGACCTTGACTTCTCCATACAGCCTAGATACCCTGGTCCAAAGCTGTCTTCATTCTGGGCCGGCCTATCAGCCTTCACTTATATCTTCACATCACCTCTTCTTCTGGGAACAGGGTCAAACTCTTCATTATTTTCTGTGTCACTATTTAAGTATCCTATGAGCTTTATTGACTGGAAAATCCCATGGATGGAGGAGCCTGGTGGGCTGCAGTCCACGGGGTTGCTAAGAGTCGGACACGACTGAGCGACTTGACTTTCACTTTTCACTTTCATGCATTGGAGAAGGAAATGGCAACCCACTCCAGTGTTCTTGCCTGGACAATCCCAGGGACGGCGGAGCCAGGTCGGGTGCTGTCTATGGGGTCGCACAGAGTCAGACACGACTGAAGTGACTTAGCAGCAGCAGCAGCAGGGTAGGACTTCCACAGTGGTACAGTGGATAAGAATCTGCCTGCCAGTGCAGCAGACATGGATTCAATCCCTCATCCAGGAAGATTCCACACGCTGTGGAGTAACTGAACCCTTGAGCTAAAACTAGTGAGCCCATGAACTGCAACTATGAAAGCCCGTGTACCCTAAAGCCTGCGCTCCACAACAAGAGAAGCCACCGCAATGAGAAGCCAGCAAACCACAACGAAGAGTAGCCCTGGCAGAAAGCCCTTGCACAGAAACAAAGACCCAGTGCAAACAAAAATAAAAGAAATGAATAAATTGTTTTTAAAAATAAAGGGAAGCAGGTAAATTTTAAAATATGTTCCTCAGTTTGTTGTTAGACCTGTGGGTCTCAGTCTTGATATACATCAGAATCACCTCAAGTACTTTTAAAACTGTGGATGCCTTTGCCAGCTCTGGAATCTCAATTTGATTTACTTGTGTGGGGCACACCTTGTACAGGTTCTAGAAGATTCCCCAGATGATTCTACCATGCAAACAGAGTTGCACAGCCAGAGTTGAGAACCACCTCATTAAATGATTACCTGATAGTTAACCTTTCATGATAATACAATTCCTCTTGAGCCCAATCAAGCTAATTGATCCAGTAAAGATTTCAGTTAAATCTCAAGATACTTAAAGATTTCCACTTAAATCAGTGTCAAATTTCTTGTTTTCTTTTTTACTTTTTTTGAAGTAATATGGAGTCATAAATTAAAGAGTCTAATAGTCCAGTAAGATCTGCTGGAAAAACAGTTCTTAAGACCCCCTCCTGCCATCTCCCAGCCCTAGAGACAACTCTTTTTTAACTCTCTTAACTGATTCTTTTGTATTTGCCTCTATATCTTAAACAGAATTCTTGGATTATTATTCCTTGATTTTCAGTGTGGCATGTAACATATTGTCTTCACACCATGATAGTGAAGATTTATCTTTTTTATCCCCTCAACTCCTGCCACACAGATTTCTTTCCCTCTACTCCCACCCAATATATTTATATCATGATTTTGCTTAAATAAATATTAATTTTTTACATTACTATGATTTTGTACACCATTCAGAGCTGAGCCATGTAACAAACTATAGTTACTTCTCCTTTCATGTACATTTCTCTTATTTCCTTGAGTTAATATCTGCCTTAATTTTCACTTGATTAGGTTTTTTAAGTGAGTATTTTTATTTTTATTTTTATTTATTTTTATTTATTATTTTTTTGCTGCACCTGGAGGCTTGTGGGATCTTAAAACTCCAACCAGGGATTGCACCTGAGCCCTTGGCAGTGAGAGCTCAGAGTCCTAACCACAGGACCTGAGGAGAATTCCCCACTTGATTAGTTTTTTTTTTATTAGTTTTCTATGAACTTTTCAGTAATCCACCCTTAAATTCTCCAACAGTTGTTTAAATTTCTTCTCAATATATTTTTGAAATTCTAAGATCCCACAAGCCCTCGGGTACAGCAAAAAAATAAATAATTAAAAATAAAAATATTCACTTAAAAACCTAATCAAGTAAAAATTAAGGTAGGTATTAACTCAAGGAAGTAAGTTAATATCAGGTATTTCATAAATTTCATCTTCCTGAAGAACTGTCTCTCAGAGCTTTCTGACCTGCTCAAATCTGTGCTTGTTGCCATCTGTACTGGTACACAATCATTATCCTGCAACATCCACTCATCATCCTGGGATTGCCTTAGCTTTTATTGCCTGCAAGATCTCCTGTTTCTGTTTTCTAAAACTGTACATATTTATTTTTATCTTTGGCTGTGTCAGATCTTTGTTGTAGCACGTGGGCTTCTCTCTAGTTGTGCCACGCAGTGCCATGAGGACTCAGTAGTTCAAACAAGCTGGGCTTAGTTGGCCCCTGGCATGAGGGATTTTAGTTCCCCTACCAGGGACTGAAACCACCTCCCCTGTATTGGAAGGCAGATTCTTAACCACTGACCTGCAAAGGCAGTCCCAGATCTGTTTCAGTACCGTAGTCTTCAGTATTTTTTACCTCCCACATACTCTTTTTCAAGAAGTTAGTGGAGGATATATTTCAGCAAAACAATGGAGTCAACCAAGAAGGAGAAAAGACTGCCAATGTAGTATTGTAAAGTAGAATAAAGTATTAAAAAAAATATTGGCATATCCATTGATGCATCTTACCTATAATATATATTGAACCCAAATAATAATTACACTGTAATTTGTGTTCCTGGGCTTCCCAGTGGCACTAGTGGTAAAGAACTTACCTGCCAATACAGGAGACATAAGAGACCCTGGAGAAGGAAATGACAACTCACTCCAGTGTCCTTGCCTGGAGAATCCCATGGACAGAGGAGCCTGGCAGGCTATAGTCTATAGGGTCGCAAAGAGTCGGACGTGACTGAAGTGACTTAGCACAGCACACAGTCTGTGTTCACAAGGTAGACCATTCCAGAATCAGAGTTTTAACAAGGAACAAATGAATGGCTTAAGAAATAAAGCTCATTTCATCCTAAAAACCAGACACTGAAACTTTCTAGAAACAAATGCATTTCAGCATGATTGTAATTGTATGTTTCCACCACACTAAAAAAATCAAGCAGCTACAGCAAGAGTAAATTCTGTTTAAAAGACATGTATTAAGCACCAACTGCACATCCAGAAAAGGCTAAATTTGGCTATGAAACTGACTTCCTGCTAAAAAGTCAGGCAAGTCAGATAAAGGGGACTTAGCATCATGGTCGACCACAGGATCTGGTATACCTTTGGGAACAGAGTTGCCCCCACAGCTAGAGACCAGGGTAGCTATTCAAGGGGAGAAGCCTATTTCTCAGAAATAAGTTTTCAGGAAGGAGAAGTTGGGTTTTCTGTGGTTTGACAGCTCTGGCCAGTCTTTATATTTTTAAAGCTGCTTTCCAGTAACTGTGAGCAGCCCTCGAGTTGGCAACTGTCCTAGGAGGGTGGTGACCAGGGCCTGCTTCATGAGGAGGTAGGGGGAGGGGAGAAGGGGAAGGGATGTGAGGACTGAATAGAACAAGGGGCCCAGAAATAGCAACTGGCATTGCAGTGAGGCGAGGGAAGGGCACCTGGTGGGCCAAGGGCAGCAGGTGACCTCGTGCTGACAGAGCCACTGGGCGAGCTGGCACCTAGGCTGCCTGAGGGGGGCANTCATTTACCAGCGAAGATAAAGCTGAACAACTTCTTATTGTTTCTCCATGGTATTTTCTGCCATGCTCCCACAACCTATTTTTCCTGAACCTCATAGTCAAAATAAGTCACTTTACTTATTCTATAAAAATTTGCCCATCATTCATTGTCATACACTCATTTCATCCAACGAGGTCATGAACCCAAAGAAAGCAGATACAAGTTTGTTCCCATTAATATAAAATGTAAGATAACAGGAACACTGTGTCAACCATAAATTATAATGGCAAAAATATCCCAAAAGGTACAGCCTGTCCCCTCACTGTGCAATACAATCCTCCTTCCCTCAGGCTGTTTTAGTGTTACCAACATAATGATCACTGCCCATTCCTCTAGTGGAAAGCATTGGTATACTGCGAGAGGAGCCTGGACAATTAATCCTTGGTCCTGGCTTTAGTATTTAAAGATGTGTAACTTAAACAAGCCTTTTAAGTCTTCAGACGCTCAGTTCCTTCTGAAAAATGAGGGTGTTGAACTAGATGATCTTCAAAGTCAAGATACAGTTTGGAAACTTTCAGAAGTAGGATGGGTCGAAGATATTCATCAAATGAACGCTGTTCTAAACATACTGAGGTGTCAACAGTGAACAGCCAGAGAGAGATACACCAAAGATGAGAAAGCAGAAAGAAGTTCTAATGTCCTTAAATGTCAAGATATTTCACTAGAGTAATACCTGTCTCTTATACACATCTAGTGACACGTAAAAACAAAAGGGGACTTCCTTCTTGATCCAGTGAGTAAACCTTCGCCTTCCAATGCAGGGGGGGCGAGTTCACCCTCTGCTCAGACAACTAACATCCCACATACTCGCAGCCAAAAAACCAAAACATAAAACCAAAGCAATATTGTAACACATTCAACAAAGGCTTAAAAAGTAAATAAAAGCAAGGATGTGGCATTAAAGAAGGGAAAAAGTGTCCAACTGAGATAAGCACAACTAACGAAACTATTGGTCCCAAAAGTAATAATATGGAAAATTAAGAATTTATAGAAATCTAGGCAAGGCTATCATCACATATCAATCCATACTTGAAAATTTAGAAGAGATTAATAAATTTTCCAAGTCAAAGCAGTAATGGTTAGTGGCGGGGCAGCTAAGATTTGAGGATATTTCTATCTCTGCATTCTGATTATACTATCAATTAAATTATCCAAAAAATCCATTCAGACATGGTATTCCATTAATAACTACAACAGAAAAATCAACCCCAAACAGGATGGGAAAAATTATTTAGAACAAAGCTCAGTTGAGTTTTAAATAGGTAAAAAATCCCATTTGCAGAAGCAAGACACAATAAAGCTACCACCTAAAGTCACAAATCCAACTTCCATCCAAATGTTGCTCGTGAGCCGGAAAGACTAGGTGAATATTATAGTTAGAAATTTTTTTCATAAACATACATGAATAAAAGAAATCAAAAGACAGAAGAGAAGACTGTTTAAGAATCTGGAGGTGGAAGAACAAGTATAGTTAGTTAAAGTGCTGGTTCCAGGGTAACACAGCATTTGCAGAATATTTGGTTGTTGAATCAAAGACTTGGACGAGGTCTTAGAAGGTCACTGGGGCTCACCCTTTGCTCCAAAAGGTGTATTCCTAAATCACTCAAGTTCAGTTACTTTCTGTTTCATTTTCAATGATCTCTGGGACTATGGAATCTACAATATCCCTAGGTATCTTGTTGTAATACTGAATCATCCTTAGAGTCTTAACTAAATTTTCTTGCTTCCATTTAATCTCACTTTGCTCTTGAATCACATTGTATAACAATGCAGAGAGAACACATCTTTGTAAGAGCTCCTTGTTCTTTTGAGGCAGCATTTAGTTTCTTTAAAAACATCACCTCACTAAGTTATATTTTAGCTTCAGTCTCCCCAGGACAATAATCATTAGCTTCCTTAATTTTCTGTGATGAGAACAATTTTTGTTGTAATTTGTGAAAATGTTTCAGTTTTTCATCATTTAAAAAGCAGGCATCTAAATTGCTTATAATCAATATTCTGATAAAGGATGGACCCATACTAGCACCAATGGGCAGGCACCAATGGGCAGACGTATTCTCAACTTTGAATACTTCATTTACCAGCGAAGATAAAGCTGAACAACTTCTTATTGTTTCTCCATGGTATTTTCTGCCATGCTCCCACAACCTATTTTTCCTGAACCTCATAGTCAAAATAAGTCACTTTACTTATTCTATAAAAATTTGCCCATCATTCATTGTCATACACTCATTTCATCCAACGAGGTCATGAACCCAAAGAAAGCAGATACAAGTTTGTTCCCATTAATATAAAATGTAAGATAACAGGAACACTGTGTCAACCATAAATTATAATGGCAAAAATATCCCAAAAGGTACAGCCTGTCCCCTCACTGTGCAATACAATCCTCCTTCCCTCAGGCTGTTTTAGTGTTACCAACATAATGATCACTGCCCATTCCTCTAGTGGAAAGCATTGGTATACTGCGAGAGGAGCCTGGACAATTAATCCTTGGTCCTGGCTTTAGTATTTAAAGATGTGTAACTTAAACAAGCCTTTTAAGTCTTCAGACGCTCAGTTCCTTCTGAAAAATGAGGGTGTTGAACTAGATGATCTTCAAAGTCAAGATACAGTTTGGAAACTTTCAGAAGTAGGATGGGTCGAAGATATTCATCAAATGAACGCTGTTCTAAACATACTGAGGTGTCAACAGTGAACAGCCAGAGAGAGATACACCAAAGATGAGAAAGCAGAAAGAAGTTCTAATGTCCTTAAATGTCAAGATATTTCACTAGAGTAATACCTGCAATTTCCATACAAGTAGCATTAATAAGGCAGAAATAAATTTAGAATTCAAGACCAGGCAACGATATTAAAAAGCATTTATTGCTTTTTTGTTCTTCCTGGGGCCAATATTTTAAACAACCACCTCATGCTGAACACCTTATTTATGTCACAGAACACATAATGAATTTAATACAGCTGTTTATGACAGCATGTTACTGAGCATATGTGCCCATTATCACAAATAAATAATCCACTTCATTTGAAACAAGGAGATTATGACACTTTGCAGTGCTTGCGTACATAATTTAGGAAAGTTAAATAAAGATTAACTTTTTCTTCAATACAATTACCCCTTCAGTTGGCTGGCAATTTGAGCTTCTGCGTTCCTTATAACAATTGCATTTTGAACATATGAGTCTGGGATAAAGGTGCCTCACTGCTTTAAGCAACTTGTATTAGTTCCTTCATTTTTAGAAAAGATGGACATGGTCCAAGAAAATATAATCTGTTGAGAAATAATAGGTTTGTTTTCAACGATCCTGTTTTCAAAGTTTCAGCCCATATTAGGCTCCAGCTGTCTCCATCTCCTTGCACAGGCTCAATAAATGGCTCACTGATTATTACACTGAATTCAATCTAGGCTACCCTCTTCCTCTTCTCACAGAATACTAGTTCCTCCTGGGGGGATTTGCCTACCAGTTATCATCCCTATGGGCTTCCCTGGTGGCTCAGATGATAAAGAATTTGCCTGTAATATAGAAAAGCCTGGTTCAATCCCTGGGTTGGGAAGATTCCCTGGAGAAAGGAATGGCTACCCTCTCCAGTGTTCTTGTCTGGAGAATGCCATGAACGGAAGAGCCTGGTGGGCTACAGTCCTCGGGGTTGCTAAGAGTAAACACATGACTGAACAATTAACATTTTCACTTTTAATACTCTCATAGCTTATGGAATAATTTTATCCAATTGTTTTATTTAGAAATCAATGTGAAATCAACTACATTGATTTAATGCAGGAGCAGGGAAAGAAACAAATTATAACTGAAGAAAACAAAAGTAGAAATAACATATGGAACTTGCAGTGCAAAGAGCTGTGGCAGGAATTTGGGCAGAGTTTGATGAGGGTAGGCTTCCCTGGTAGCTCAACTAGTGAAGAATCTGTCTACAGTGCAAGAGACCCCAGTACAATTCCTGGGTCAGGAAGATCCTCTAGAAAAGGGTCAAGTCACCCGCTCCAGTATTCTTGGGCTTCCCTGGTAGCTCAGATGGTAAGGAATCCACCCATGATGCGGGAGACATGGTTCAGTCTCTGGGTTGGGAAGATCCCCTGGAGGACGGCATGGCAACCCCCTCCAGTATTCTTGCCTGGAGAATCCCCATGGACAGGGGAGCCTGGCAGGCTGTGGTTCATGGGGTCACAGAGAGTGGACATGACTGAGCCTCTAAGCATAGCACAGAGAGCCCCTAGGAAACAGGTGAAAGAGATCATTGGAAAGCAAATGCTTTTAAAGAATCAGACTGGAAGCTACACACTTTACTATTTTACAGACGCTTTTACAGTAGAATAACAATGGTGAGAATTTCATCCAGAAGAAAGCCAACTAGAGAAGTTTCTTTGCTGTGTTTTGGTTTTCTCTTTAAGATGCCAGTGGCCATTCTACTGAACCATCAAGTAGAAACATTTTCCAGCCTTGCTTCATAAAAGAAGCAATCCTTTGGGCCTGCTATANAATTTCATCCAGAAGAAAGCCAACTAGAGAAGTTTCTTTGCTATGTTTTGGGTTTCTCTTGAAGATGCCAGTGGCCATTCTACTGAACCATCAAGTAGAAACATTTTCCAGCCTTGCTTCATTAAAGAAGCAATCCTTTGGGCCTGCTGTAAAATTATGTAAGGCAATCATATTTGGAGAGATATACTTGAGAATGCCAAAAGTACATCCACTAAGAAACTTGGACTCCAGAGTCTGATAACAGAGTTCATGATAAGAATAAACGAGTCTCCAGCCCTCCTTCCCTCCAAATTCTATCTTGGGAAGATTCCTAAATCTTCCTTGGCTAGCATATAGGCCAAGAGCCATATATGCATTTCACTAACTGGTACTGTTTCTTATATGTGTCAGTCTAAGAAAAAGTAATAGAGTGTCATATTGTTGTTGGGTATTATTCTTTTTCTTCTTCTTCTGAAAGATAATTGTTTATAAGCAGATACTAACACAGCAAAACCTTCAGTGCTTTCCTACTGAAGACATAAAGGAAGGTTCACTCTTAAGTGGGCTTCTTCCCCTTTGGTTCAGCTGGTAAAGAATCTGCCTGCAACGTGGGAGACCTGAGTTCGATCTCTGGGTCAGGGAGATCCCCTGGAGAAGGGAATGGCAACCCATTCCAGTATTCTTGCCTGGAGAATCCCATGGACAGAGGAGCCTGTTGGGCCACAGTCCATGGGGTCGCAAAGAGTCAGACACGAGCAAGCGACGGCTTCCCNAGACATAAAGGAAGGTTCACTCTTAAGTGGGCTTCTTCCCCTTTGGTTCAGCTGGTAAAGAATCTGCCTGCAACGTGGGAGGCCTGAGTTCGATCTCTGGGTCAGGGAGATCCCCTGGAGAAGGGAATGGCAACACACTCCAGTGTTCTTGCCTGGAGAATCCCACGGACAGAGGAGCCTGGTGGGCCACAGTCCATGGGGCCGCAAAGAGTCAGACAGGAGCAAGCGATGGCTTCCCGAAGGAGAAACTGATGTCTCTTTGCTTTAGCTTTGTTAAACATAAATAAACATCAGAGGTAACACTGCTAGGGATATTCCAGGTTTATATTAATTGAGTATCTAGAGATAGAAAAGATCCTTAATGTGGTTTAGAAACTGACCAAAATAATCAAGCAAGTAGTAGTAAAAATGTTTCTGTAAGGTTAAGTCCCTCTGTGCTTGCTCTCCTTATCAATTTGTTGTTAATTTCAAAGACCAGTCACAGAGGCAGACTAACTTAGAATGGATTTTTAAGGTATGACATTTCATCTACAATATCAAACATTGTTAAGGGTGAAAAATAATTCCCTATGGAGTCAGAAATTTCTTTCCAAGTACAATGTGTAAGAGCTTCTGGTTAAAGCAATAAGAGCTAAAACTTAAATTTATGAAAAATAGCATGGAAGTAAAAAGAAGCTCCTAAAAAGGTTTGAAAGTCAGAAAATGTCATACAAATCCCTGTAGAACTTGCTATGCATAATTTTATCTTCCAAGTGATGAAAACATTCACACTGGAATGCCTGGAGGTTCTGTGGATCCCCAAATTCATGTAATCAACCCCCAAATCTTAACATCATTATCTCTTCTTAGAAATAAATTCTACTGCATCTGTTTGCCTTGTGTTAAGATAGATATCTCCAGTGAAAGAAATTAAAACTATCCTATGGATGATGGAATATAATTCATTTTCAACTGATCAAACATCACTTACAGGTGCAATTGCCACTCTGGTATCACCCCCAGTGGAAATTTATAATACCTATGAGACTGTGTGATAGAAGAAGGGATTTTAAAAAAACAAAACCATGAATTAACAGGTCCTCTAATTAATGTCAACATTACTGGTTAAGGATATCAGAATATAAATTCAGACACAGTGGTTCTTAAACTAAGGTCCCCAGACTCAAAAAAGCTCTCCCACCTGGGAACTTGTTACAAAGCACAATCTGAGTCCACACTCTAGACACTCCTTGTTGGTCAGCAATTGCAGGGCAGAGACTCACAGTGTGAGCTTTAATTAGCCTTCCAGGAAATGCTCACATTCACTAAAGCTTGAGAACTACTTCTCCAAAACTTCCCCTGGCCTGAACTATATAGTTGGAGACCCTTGTACTTGTGGGTTTTTTTTTTGGGGGGGGGGACTATCTTGTTATAATGTTGCATATTTGGAGAATTTCTGCAATATCATCAATGATGAGTAGAGAAATGAAGTTACAGGGCTAATCCAGGAAAGCAAATCATTGAATACCGTATTAATATTTATTGCATGTTTATCTTTAAAAGGCTGGAATTAAGTAAGGAAAAGGTCAAGAAAGAGGGCTATTGGTAACAACACCTCATCATTCCTTTATTATTATCAGACCCCAAATGGCCATACTCCATTCAGCAAAATAAAAATTCCATCAAAATCAACTGAAGATTTATAATGTTCTTTTGGAATATTCTTGGTTGTTCACACACAGAACTGTCAAAAGATTTCTTTTTTAAATCACTGTAATAGCTATAATCATCTTGAAAAAGAAGTATAGGTAAATAGAGTAAGTTCAGTTCAGTTCAGTTCAGTCACTCAGTTGTGTCCGACTCTTCGCGACCCCATGAATTGCAGCACACCAGGCCTCCCTGTCCATCACCATCTCCCGGAGTTCACTCAGACTCACGTTCATTGAGTCAGTGATGCCATCCTGCCATCTCATCCTCTGTCGTCCCCTTCTCCTCCTGCCCCCAATCCTTCCCAGCATCAGAGTCTTTTCCAATGAGTCAACTCTTCACATGAGGTGGCCAAAGTACTGGAGTTTCAGCTTTAGCATCATTCCTTCCAAAGAAATCCCAGGGCTGATCTCCTTTAGAATGGACTGGTTGGAATAGAGGACTCTTTATCAAATTACATTCTTTCATGACATTTTAGCTCCACAGCGTAATTATAGCCTTTTAAAATAGTGGAACCTTAAATGCTTGCCTGGTTGACCTGCCCCTCAGTCCAGCTTAGTCTCTAGAAGGTCAAAACCACACTAGCACTCTCTCTACTGCAGCCTGGAGATATATTTTATGTGCTTCATATCAATACAAAATGTTGAACATTAGCCAGCTCAGGGAGAGAAAGCATATGTCACCAGAGCACCAAAACCAATGACCACTGGGGCTTCTGTGAGGTATCAATGTTTTTTTCCCTACTTTGATAAGACATGGTCAGAATACTTATCAGAAAATGTGGTCATATATTTAAAAGATTGTGTGCATTCCAACCCTTCCTAGAGACTAGGTTCAAGCCAATCAACTTCAAGTTTGTATTACTAACAAATGGAAATCAGAAATGAATTAGGTTTTATGGAATTTATACAGATGTGAGAGTTGGATCATACAGAAGGCTGAGCACCGAAGAACTGATGCTTTTGCATTGTGGTGTTGGAGAAGACTCTTGAGAGTCCCTTGGACAGCAAGAAGGTTAAACCAGTCAATCCTAAAGAAAATCACCCCTGAATATTCATTGGAAGGACTGATGCTGAAGCTGAAGCTCCAATGCTTTGGGTACCTGATGCAAAGAGCCTACTCACTCAAAAAGACCTGATGCTGGGAAAGATTAAGGGCAGGAAGAGAAGGAAGCAGGGTGACAGAGGATGAGATGTTGGATGGCAACACTGACTCAATGGACATGAGTTTGGGCAAAGTCCAGGAGACAGTGAAGGGCAAGGTAGCTTGGGGAGCTGTAGTCCATGGGGTCACAATATTCGGACATGATTTAGTGACTGAACAAAATTTCTGAATTTAAATAAGGCACAAGAAGATTCATAGGAAGAAACACAAGTGCATTTTACTATGGGAATTTATTAAGTGTCACTAAAATGTAAGAAGCAATGGATGAAAATGAAAAATTTTAAAGCATAGTTCAAGTTTCTCACCCATTACATTAGAGTCTCTAGATTTAGCAAATAAAAATTAAGGATATCAGTACACTTGAATTTCACATAAACAACATTTTAGTATACTCTCTCGCCTGGAGAATCCCATGGACAGAGGAGCCTGGTGGGCTACTGTCCATGAGATCACAAAGAGTCAGACATGACTGACCATGCACACACACATACATATATCAGACAACAGATGCTTGAATTAAAAATAAATACTACATAGGACATACTTATGGTAAAACATTATTTGTTGTTTGTTCAAATTTCAAACTTAACTGGACATCCTGTTAATTTTATTCCCCATGAAATTAACTTCCTTGAGGCCATAGCATAAGTAGGGAAATAGTATATGGATTCATACTATCCCTTCTCTATTCTGACACAGGTGCAGAGAAGAGTGAATTCTTAGAAAGGTACTGTGATTGAATCAGAAAAAGTGATTTTAGTGTCAGGACACTTGCTGACCTAGTCCAACATCACCACATATCCAAGGAGAGAGGTTGTTGAACTTGATTTGTTCTTAACATAGTGATCCTTCTTTATTTTTTTTTTCTTCTTCCCTTTACAAGTTGGGGAGCAAAATTCAGATATATAAATGCAGAATGTGAAGTTCAAGAAGCAACTAAGCCGGCAGAAATCTCTTAGTGATCCCACATAGAGGCTCCCCATCAGACATTCTGAGCGCATGGCATCTTCCCTAAAGCGGTGGAGCCTTTGCCAAGAGATCTGAGGGCTTCCACAGGGCAAGGAGTGTGTGCCCCAGGCAACTGACTGAGTGTCCTCTGGCTAAATCTAATGGTAAAGAAAAATGATAAGGGCCAAGTGAGAGAGAAGGAAGAGCTTTCTCAGCCCTTTGCTGCTTCAGAAACTAAATCTCTAAACCACAGCCTGATTTTTCTGTGTGATACTGGGAAAATTATAATGGGATTATTTTTTAGCTCAACAGGTGACACTGTCTGACTTCGAGGTTATCATTCTCAAGGCCTCATGCAAAATGAACACTAAAAAGTAAAACTTTGGTTGTGCTGTTTAATCTGCCCTGGATTTGAATCTTAATCCCTCTCTCATTTCTGTAAAATGGAAGCTGGTTTTCTTCTCCCTTGTGTTTTTCATCAGTAGGGGGATGCGTTGCTTTTTCAGAATGAAAAAGTGTCAATTGGAACACTGAGAAAGGTTATTCAGTGTATTTGGAAAAGGCAGCAGGCAATGGAACACAGTGCATAGGAATATCCCTCTCCATCCAGAAGGCAGCAAGAAGTGGACAGGCACTGGAATGCTATTTATTATTAAGAGACTGATCAGTTCTCAGAAACTTATTCTTAATCAAGTTGCCCGTATTTACTACACACAAATAAGAACATATAACTATAAAACTAAATGTCATAATACTAGCTCCTAATCCTGTCTACCTGGTGATAGCCACTACTGAAATTTATATACATTTCCTTCTAAGAAATTATTCATTTTTGATTCACAGTAATCTGCTGTTTTATCTACAGGTCTATAATAATATAAAAGAGAGAAAGATTATATTCTAGCCTCTCTCTTCTTCATATAAGGACTCTAATCCTATCATGATGTCCCCATCTTCACAACTCCATCTAATACCAACCATGTCTCAAGGGCTCCACTTCTAAATATACACTTGGAGTTAGGACTTCAGCATGTGTATTGGGGGTGGGAGGGAGTGGCAGGGTGTGGGGGGTGGTCACAGTATTCAGTCCATAGCAGATGAAGGTTAGGTATCTAGGGGAAGAAATCTGCAGGGAGACAAAGCCAAGAGATCACAGTTCAGTTCAGTCTCTCAGTCCTGTCTGACTCTTTGAGACTCCATGAACCACAGCATGCCAGGCCTCCCTGTCCACCACCAACTCCCAAAGTCCACCCAAACCCACGTCCATTGAGCCGGTGATGCCATCCAACCATCTCATCCTCTGTCATCCCCTTCTCCTCCTGCCCTCAGTCTTTCCCAGCATCAGGGTCTTTTCAAATGAGTTAGTTCTTCGCATCAGGTGGCCAGAGCATTGGAGTTGCAGCTTCAACATCAGTCCTCCCAGTGAACACCCAGGACTGATCTCCTTTAGGACGGACGGGTTGGACCTCCTTATAGTCCAGGGAGATGAGTAAAACCTGATTCACAAGCAAAAGAACTTTGCTTTAACACTGACAAAGATGGAAACCCAGTGGAGAGTTTTGGTCAAGAGAGTGAAAGGGTCCAATTTATATTATAAAACAGTAGCTTTGAATACAGAATATTCCCACCCTAATCTCTCCAGACTTCTGGTTGTAACAACTGGGAAGGGTGGTACTTGCCTGTGGTGGGAAGAGACCAGGAGGGCTGCTGCCCGCCCTACAGTGCACAGAACCACCCTTCACAAGAGAGAAGCATCCCGTGCAAAGCACTGGTAGTGCCGAGGCTGAGACATCTTTTAAAAGACTCATCTTGGTTGCTGTGGTGAGGATAGGGGTCGCTGGAGGAAGAAAAACCAGTTGGGGGTTAGTTCTGCCGTCCACATTAGATGGGGTGACTTGAAAAGAAATGGTCAGATTCAAGACCCGTTTTTAAAGGTAGAAACACTGGAGTTGCTGAGGGATTAGATATGGATTGTTGAAGAGAGAAAAGAGTCCAGGATGACTCCAAGTAGATCAGTAGAGCAATTTGTGTAGTTTATAAGCAAAAAAGGCACGCCGTTGCAAAACAAAGCCCTCAGGACAAGGGGTCAGCAGACCTGAGTACTAGCCTAACACTAACCCTCACAAGCCCCTCTGAGTCTGGGCTATATCCTTGGGAATCAAGGTCCTCAACAATGAGACAAGAAGTTGGACCAGATTACCGCTAGCTGTCTTCAGCTCTCATATTATAAAAGTCTATGAGTTAATTTTGCTACTTACGAAAAATCACCCTCAAATTTAGGGGAAATTTTTGTTATATGGAGAGATTTGCTATAATCACACAGTTGATCAGTTTAATCACAGACTTATATGAGAGCACAAAGAAGTGCAGTTACTGACGGTGCCAAGAGACCAACAACCCACCTCATTATCCATAAAATAGAGAGACAGTCTAATCTTTCTCTTGAAGATAAAAGACTGCAGAGGTCACTCAGCAACAAAGCACAGGCTGCTTTATTATGATTCATGAGAAATGAAAGCATTCATCTTGTGGAAACTGCTGTTACAAATCTGAAGGATTAATTCCATAAAGGTCCGAAAGGTCCAGGGAAAGCCTTAAAAATTCAGCAAAGCTCATGGTTGATAGTGTGGTATAAAGTCTCATGCAGGGAGCCATACTGGTCAAACATTTTGTNAAGAACTGATGCTTTTGCATTGTGGTGTTGGAGAAGACTCTTGAGAGTCCCTTGGACAGCAAGAAGGTTAAACCAGTCAATCCTAAAGAAAATCATCCCTGAATATTCATTGGAAGGACTGATGCTGAAGCTGAAGCTCCAATGCTTTGGGCATCTGATGCAAAGAGCCTACTCACTCAAAAAGACCTGATGCTGGGAAAGATTAAGGGCAGGAAGAGAAGGAAGCAGGGTGACAGAGGATGAGATGTTGGATGGCAACACTGACTCAATGGACATGAGTTTGGGCAAAGTCCAGGAGACAGTGAAGGGCAAGGTAGCTTGGGGAGCTGTAGTCCATGGGGTCACAATATTCGGACATGATTTAGTGACTGAACAAAATTTCTGAATTTAAATAAGGCACAAGAAGATTCATAGGAAGAAACACAAGTGCATTTTACTATGGGAATTTATTAAGTGTCACTAAAATGTAAGAAGCAATGGATGAAAATGAAAAATTTTAAAGCATAGTTCAAGTTTCTCACCCATTACATTAGAGTCTCTAGATTTAGCAAATAAAAATTAAGGATATCAGTTACACTTGAATTTCACATAAACAACATTTTAGTATACTCTCTTGCCTGGAGAATCCCATGGACAGAGGAGCCTGGTGGGCTACTGTCCATGAGATCACAAAGAGTCAGACATGACTGACCATGCACACACACATACATATATCAGACAACAGATGCTTGAATTAAAAATAAATACTACATAGGACATACTTATGGTAAAACATTATTTGTTGTTTGTTCAAATTTCAAACTTAACTGGACATCCTGTTAATTTTATTCCCCATGAAATTAACTTCCTTGAGGCCATAGCATAAGTAGGGAAATAGTATATGGATTCATACTATCCCTTCTCTATTCTGACACAGGTGCAGAGAAGAGTGAATTCTTAGAAAGGTACTGTGATTGAATCAGAAAAAGTGATTTTAGTGTCAGGACACTTGCTGACCTAGTCCAACATCACCACATATCCAAGGAGAGAGGTTGTTGAACTTGATTTGTTCTTAACACAGTGATCCTTCTTTATTTTTTTTTTCTTCTTCCCTTTACAAGTTGGGGAGCAAAATTCAGATATATAAATGCAGAATGTGAAGTTCAAGAAGCAACTAAGCCGGCAGAAATCTCTTAGTGATCCCACATAGAGGCTCCCCATCAGACATTCTGAGCGCATGGCATCTTCCCTAAAGCGGTGGAGCCTTTGCCAAGAGATCTGAGGGCTTCCACAGGGCAAGGAGTGTGTGCCCCAGGCAACTGACTGAGTGTCCTCTGGCTAAATCTAATGGTAAAGAAAAATGATAAGGGCCAAGTGAGAGAGAAGGAAGAGCTTTCTCAGCCCTTTGCTGCTTCAGAAACTAAATCTCTAAACCACAGCCTGATTTTTCTGTGTGATACTGGGAAAATTATAATGGGATTATTTTTTAGCTCAACAGGTGACACTGTCTGACTTCGAGGTTATCATTCTCAAGGCCTCATGCAAAATGAACACTAAAAAGTAAAACTTTGGTTGTGCTGTTTAATCTGCCCTGGATTTGAATCTTAATCCCTCTCTCATTTCTGTAAAATGGAAGCTGGTTTTCTTCTCCCTTGTGTTTTTCATCAGTAGGGGGATGCGTTGCTTTTTCAGAATGAAAAAGTGTCAATTGGAACACTGAGAAAGGTTATTCAGTGTATTTGGAAAAGGCAGCAGGCAATGGAACACAGTGCATAGGAATATCCCTCTCCATTCAGAAGGCAGCAAGAAGTGGACAGGCACTGGAATGCTATTTATTATTAAGAGACTGATCAGTTCTCAGAAACTTATTCTTAATCAAGTTGCCCGTATTTACTACACACAAATAAGAACATATAACTATAAAACTAAATGTCATAATACTAGCTCCTAATCCTGTCTACCTGGTGATAGCCACTACTGAAATTTATATACATTTCCTTCTAAGAAATTATTCATTTTTGATTCACAGTAATCTGCTGTTTTATCTACAGGTCTATAATAATATAAAAGAGAGAAAGATTATATTCTAGCCTCTCTCTTCTTCATATAAGGACTCTAATCCAATCATGATGTCCCCATCTTCACAACTCCATCTAATACCAATCATGTCTCAAGGGCTCCACTTCTAAATATACACTTGGAGTTAGGACTTCAGCATGTGTATTGGGGGTGGGAGGGAGTGGNTAGGCTGGAGTCCATGGGGTTGTGAAGAGTTGGACACGACCGAGCGACTTCACTTTCACTTTTCACTTTCATGCACTGGAGAAGGAAATGGCAACCCACTCCAGTGTTCTTGCCTGGAGAATCCTAGGGACGGGGGAGCCTGGTGGGCTGCCATCTATGGGGTCGCACAGAGTCAGACAGGACTGAAGTGACCTAGCAGCAGCAGCAGCAGCAAGGTATCATTGCCTCAAACAACTTAATGTGGCAACCTTAAAATCATTGCATTTTAGTAAGTCACTTCAGTCATGTCCAACTCTTTGTGACCCTGTGGACTATAGCCCACCAGGCTCCTCTGTCCGTGGGAGTCTCCAGGCAAGAATACTGGAGCGGGTTGCCATTTCCTCCTCCAGGACATATTCCTCACCCAGGGATCTAACCCATGTCTCTAGGTCTCCTGTGTTGGCAGGCAGATTCTTTACCACTAATGCCACAAGTGAAGCCCTAGTAAAGTCTGCTGCTGCTGCTGCTGCTGAGTCCCTTCAGTCGTGTCCGACTCTGTGCGACCCCAGAGATGGCAGGCCACCAGGCTTCCCTGTCCCTGGGATTCTCCAGGCAAGAACACTGGAGTGGGTTGCCATTGCCTTCTCCAATGCATGAAAGTGAAAAGGGAAAGTAAAGTTGCTCAGTTGTGTCTGACTAGTAGCGACCCCATGGACTGCAGCCCACCAGGCTCCTCTGTCCATGGGATTTTCAGGCAAGAGTACTGGAGTGGGGTGCCATTGCCTTCTCCTAGGCTGAGTTAAATTCAGTAACTGTAAGTCTCTATGCTAGATACTGGGAATGGGAATGTTTCTAAAGAAAGCAATGTATATCTCAGACCATAAAAATATTCCATCCATTTGTTCAGTCCCTAAGTCATGTCCAACTCTTTGTGACCCCATGGACTATAGCCCACCAGTCTCTTCTGTCCGTGGGATTTACCAGGCAAGAATAGCAAGAAGAGAGGAGTGTGTTGCCATTTCCTTCTCCAGGGGATCTTCCCAACCCAGGGATCAAACCCTCTCCTGCATTGGCAGGCAGATTCTTTACCACTGACCTATGGACTGTAGCTTGCCAGGCTCCTCTGTCTATGGGATTTCCCAGGCAAGAATACTAGAATGGATTGTCATTTTCTTCTCCAGGGGATCTTCCCAATCCAGGGATTTAACCCAGGTCTCCTGCATTGCAGGCAGATTCTTTACCGCTGAGCTGTCAGGGGAGCCCATTAAAAAAAAAATTAGGTTATAGTAAATTCACTCCCAAGAACCTATCTCAAAAAATAATTCAATGGAATTACTGTATACATAAAAAAAAAAAACCCTCATTGCAGTGTTTGATATGATAGCAAATTCAACTATATTAAAATATACTGTCTTATAAAGATAGGGAAATAGTCAATGACAAAATACAAATATGTTGATATAGTAGGAAACTATCAAGATTATCACCACGAAGACTAAGAAGAAATACCCAGTAGTAAGCAAATCATTGGGACAACCTGTGGATGATTGATTTGGGACTAAAATCTCTTCTACAACTCAAATAATGTCATAAAATCAACCACTAACTGCGTATGAAAGATCTTTATACTGCATTAAGTTTCATATTTCAGTATGATCCTCATGCATTCTGTATAGGTATAAATGCTTGCATATGTAAAGAGGAAATAATCTGTGACTTCTCTCACCCTAACCCTTTAACTAGAGAGGGAAATGTGAACTGCTGAAAACCACAGAGTGGGTAAGAACTCTGTCACATGACTGAATATCCTTTTTATCATTGTCAAGGGAACTACCTCTCAATGACACAGACATGCAACAGCTCTTCCTTTATTTGCATTTTTTTCTTTCGTTTTGAAGCCTACTCCCTCATTCCTCAGAGGGCAGTTAGCAATGCAATAAATTAATTTGTACTTTGGCGTGAACTCTTTAATCCTGTTTTGTTCTCTCCCCTCCCAATCAAACACACACTCTCACATTTGCATGTATTAACATAATGAAACATTAATTACATAGTGTCTAGGATAAAACCAGCAAAGCGCTTCAATCAATCTCAATAACTTGCATCAGGAAGGCAAAAAACGCTGCCCTGCCTTATCAGGACCACATAATAGACACAAGCACTGGCTGGGTGCCTGTTGTGGGTGTGATTTATAACCAACTTCTGAAAACAAAAAGCAGAAAATTACAAGGAGACTAATCAATAACAATTATCTTAATGATAGATGGACAAATTTTATTCTTTTGTTTGGCGGTATTGCCCGTCTACTGGTTTGTTTGCAACAGGGGATAAAGATTAAGCAGACTGCTTTAGAAAACCAATGAGGTCTAAAAATGCCTGATTCCTGGGCTGTGAAGACTAGTTACATTATCTGATTTCCCTTGAGAAAGTGTGAGAGTTTGTCTGAATAAGCGAAGGTGTCTTCCAAAGCCTCTCACACAGCCATTTCCTAACCCTTCTAGACTGTTCTTGGTCTTCCTGGTCTCTCCCCACACATACATGTTCATCTGCTTTAGACGGTCTGAATTCCACCAAGGCTATCCTTCGTGCTTATGCCAGCGTGTGTTCTGGGTGATTGTTGCGGAGCAGTGAGAGTTTTTAATTATATAAAAATTCTTACACAAGGGTGCTGAGTTTGGAGCCCAGCATTCACAAACATTTTCACTATTTTATATACGTGCGAAGAGTTTTTTGTAAATATCAGTCATGGCAGCATGCATGAATTTGGGTCCGTAGAAGACCTGTTCTTGCTGGATTTTTTTCTTAGAACCATTGAAGATTAATAAGGAAAAAGAAAAAGAGGTAAGCAAAGGGTGCTATGGCATTCCTCAAAGGCTCCACCTCTGCATGGTTTCTGAGTGCTGGAGCTACTGACATTTTGAGCTGGATGACTGGATAATTTTTTGCCAAGGGAGCTGACGGGTGTATTGTAGAAAGTTTAGCAGCCCATCTGGTCTCGTTAGAGACCACGGCCCTTTTCTCTCCCCTTCAGTCATGACAATCAGAAATGTCTTCAGGCCTTATTAATGCCATGGGGAAGAGCAAACTCATCTCCAGTTAAAAACCACTACCCTATCCCTTTCTGTACAAGAATTACATGCAATGTTCATTAAAAAAAAAAAAAAAAAGGTTCAGTAAAGATTATAGAAAGTTATTTGCTTATGCAAAAACTATACTGTTATTACCTCTTCTTTGAAATAAGCAGAAGCTATTCCATTTTAAAGTCATTTAAAGCTACTCCATTTTAAAACATTGAAAGTGAAGAAACGTAAATTCTACTCCCGATAATCCCACCCTGAAGGCATGGCCTTGGGCAATGAATCCTCTATTTTATTTTTTTTCCTTCCTTTTTTTTTTTTTTAAACATCACTTCCTTCCTTTGCAAAGTGAAGAGCTAGGACAAAGTGATTTCCTAGTCCCTGCCAGGTCAAATATTCTGTGGTTCTACCACTGAAAGAACTGATGCCTGTGGATTAGCTCTTGAGCTAGGACCATCCATGGATCTCTCAAACATCAGTCAACATGCAGCTACGAGAGTGGAAAAGGTGGCTACCTTTAGCACAGTTCAAAACTGTAATCCCCAAAGAAGAGAAAATTGCATGCATGCATGTGTGCATGCTAAGTCACTTCAGTTGTGTCTGACTTTGTGTGACCCTAAGGGCTGCAGCCAGCCAGGCTCCTCTGTCCATGGGATTCTTCAGGCAAGAGTACTGGAGTGGGTAAATCTGAATATGCAACTCGGCAAAGGTGGGTATGGTTCCTCTTCCTGGGTATGCAAAGAGACAGAAACACCAAGGGAGTGATTATGACAGAGATAATAATCATTTAGGGCTTTGCTTCCTTAAAGACTTGAGCATGACCACCAACTAAGAGAAGAAACAGGCAAATAACCTAACAGACCACTAAGTCAAGTCCTAGATACTGCCTACTGTGCTAAGACTTTCTCTTTCCTACTATAGTAGTTTTATTCAAGGTAGAAACCAGATAAAGGAAAAATAAATAAATAGATACATACATGCATACGCACAATTACTAAAAATCCAATTTTCCCTGAACTTGATCCCATGCGTGGGAGGTCTCGGAGGATGCAGTTTCTGGTTTGTGATTCTCCAAGCCATTACTATTTGTAATCATTTCTCCAAATACACACTATTCACATAGATCTCCCTGAAGATTCTAGAGACCAATCTGCCCTTTTGAAAACTGCCACATCCTCATTTGCATGAGAGATGCANACTAAAAATCCAATTTTCCCTGAATTTGATCCCATGGGTGGGAGGTCTCGGAGGATGCAGTTTCTGGTTTGTGATTCTCCAAGCCATTACCATTTGTAATCGTTTCTCCAAATACACACTATTCACATAGATCTCCCTGAAGATTCTAGAGACCAATCTGTGCTTTTGAAAACTGCCACATCCTCGTTTGCATGAGAGATGCAACAAGTCAATGAAATCATCCTTCAGGACTCCCAACCCTGTCAACTATTGGTTACTGAAGCTCGTCCATCCGTAGGCCTTCATTTCGGCCCTTTCAGAATGAATGTGTTAGCTTGTGCATTGCTGCAACTGCTCACATGAGTGCAAAATAAAATGACATGACACAGATACAACACTGTGATTCTCTACATCCAGAGACTCGAGTGACCTGCCTGCCAATATACCACAGTGTGTTCCCATTTACAATGCATTTATCTCAACAAAGACTTGAGGAAATCATCTTTCATATAGGTTGCACCTGTCTCTTTCTGTTGCCTCTCAACACTCCTAGAAGATGCATCAAGATGCAATGATGCTTATATTTTCCTGTATAACAATCTTGGGAAAAGAAAGGCAGACCACCTGGCCTTGAGAAAGAGGACACATACACGACAAAACAATACAGAGAAATCTTTAGCCTGCACACAGGGTGAGATATCATCTAAGTGTCACTGCATTTTAGCTGCTTCTGGTGAGACAAAGAACATTATTTTGAAGGCTACAGATACCAAGTAATGAATATCAGTAGCAGCTACTGAATTTTTTTTTCAATAGCTTATGACCACTTCACAATTACTTTCTATTTTATTAATTAACAAAGGAGAGAGAGGCAGNTCAACACTCCTAGAAGATGCATCAAGATGCAATGATCCTTATATTTTCCTGTATAACAATCTTGGGAAAAGAAAGGCAGACCACCTGGCCTTGAGAAAGAGGACACATACATGACAAAACAATACAGAGACATCTTTAGCCTGCACACAGGGTGAGATATCATCTACGTGTCACTGCATTTTAGCTGCTTCTGGTGAGACAAAGAACATTATTTTGAAGGCTGCAGATACCAAGTAATGAATATCAGTAGCAGCCACTGAATTTTTTTTTCAATAGCTTATGACCACTTCACAATTACTTTCTATTTTATTAATTAACAAAGGAGAGAGAGGCAGGGCACATAGTCATAATTCCATAGGAAAGGCACTTATAGATCCGAGAAATCTCATGTTGGTCAACACAAAAACTCCATGGTTTTACAGCAACACACGGAACACTCCCAAAATGAAATCCTTCCAGCTTGAGCCAAGTTCTGACCAGGCTTCAGGAAAAAATAAAATGTTTACCATTAGGTGAATAAACTGCATCACTATAATGAAATGAGACTGTTGGGAAGATAAACATCTAATTCATTGCAAATGCAAAACCGCTCCTTCTCTATAAAATGAAAGGCACAATAAAATTGATGGGCCATGGGTTATTGATACATTGTTTGGGGTTTTCAAAACCCACAGATATTTTAAAAACCATAATCCAAATACAATCAAATCGTAAAGCGTTGAGTAACCAGTGTGTACATTTCAGCCCTGCCCTTCCAGCCAGCATGAGCAGCAAAATCCCCCCATTATCCTCTCCCGACCAGCTGTCTTTGGATACACTTCATGGAAAGTCACAGCTTCCAGATCTCATCTTCTTTCAATTTAGTGGATTTGGCCATTTCAACATAAAGAAATTAAAACCTAAAAATAGATAAATAAAAGAATCTGTGGGTCATAAACCCACAAGCTGAGCAGTTTTAATGTTTAAAATCAACGTTTAATGTCCAATAGCAGGATTAGGTGGTCCTAAGTGAAATGTGGTCCATTTTCTCCTCAGAGATAAACAAAGCAAATAGGAAGAAGGCAATCAGAGTGGCAGAATCCTACAGTTCTGTTCTTCATCATACTGCTGGTTACCTCTTGGAACTGGTCATCCCATTTCTAAGTCTTTATCCCCATCATTTATGAGCCCAGAGTAGCTACAGACAAGTAAGAGATGCTCCTGTTGACCATATTATAAAGTGTTGGTCAGCTACAGTTATTTTCAAAAGAATGACACTATGTTCACAATCCAATAACAGTAAAAGGCTAGAAGATATCTTAAGACAAAGAAAAGTAATTTTTAATTTACAGAACTTGTCACTGTGGATTGCCTCTTCGCAGTGCTTTTATCCTGGAAGCTAGTGTTGCTGCAACAGCACATCTATTACCTCCAATATCATATCTAAGCGATGGTATCTATCGAAATATATGAATACACTTTTTATCTTGAATTATATGGGAGAGACTTCTATTTATTAGACTCTTAAAATATACCAGAGATTTATTTATTAAGCAAGAGAAATATCAGGTGTGGAGTGTTTCCCAAAGCTCATAGCTTTCTTTCCATAATTATGATTAATAATGATGGTAACACTTGTATCAGCTCCCATCATTGCATGATTTTTAATCTGCTACTACGCACTATGCTAAATACCTACTATTTATTACCTAGAATACTCCCTGCATGCAACCTATAATTTAGTCACTACCATTATCTCCATTTTATAGATGGGCAGACTGTGGTTCAGAAAGGTCGCAAGACTTGACCACTGTCATCCAGCCAGTAAGGGAAAGAGTCAGCACTGGAGCTTGAGTCTTCCTGACTCTGGAGACTTTGCTTTTGATCAAAGAATTACATTTGGCCCAATTTCAAGGGAAGGAGTGGGGGAGGAACTGGGAGATTGGAATAAACACATACGCACGATTAATATTATAGTAAGAATGTATCTGTCAATAGATAACTAATGAGAACCTGCTGCGCAGCACAGGGCGCTCTGCTTAATGCACTGTGGGGACCTAAAGGGAAGGAAAGTCCAGAACAGAGGGGTCATATGTGTATGTGCAGCTGATTCAGTTTACGGTATAGTAGAAACTAACACGGCATTTTAAAGCAATATACTCCAATAAAAATTAAATTAAAAACCACTTTTAAAAAGGATCACATTTGGAGTTTGGAGACAAATTTCACTGCAAGAAATTAAAATGTAACATAAAACTAATGAAACTGTTTATACCTCAAAATACTTCCAGGATAATTAGAGAAAGGAGCTGCTACTGCTGCTAAGTCGCTTCAGTCGTGTTCGACTCTGTGCGACCCCATACACAGCAGCCTACCAGGCTCCCTAGTCCCTGGGATTCTCCAGGCAAGAATACTGGAGTGGGTTGCCATTTCCTTCTCCAATGCATGAAAGTGAAAATTGAAAGTGAAGTTGCTCAGTTGTGTCCAACTCCTAGCGACCCGATGGACTGCAGCCTCCCAGGCTCCTCCGTCCATGGGATTTTCCAGGCAAGAGTACTGGAGTGGGTTGTACTTCAGAATCCGGAATGTTGGGAGGCTAGAGAAGTGAGGTATATGAAAGAATAAATATGTAATAAGTGATATATAGGGACCAGCAGAGACGAGATGAGATGATGCTACAAATAGTGAAACTGTCTAAAATGAGGGAATTGTAGTGGAGAGAGATGGGATTCAATATAACAGTGACCATAATATGCAAGAATCACTAGATATCAGAAGAAGGAGAATGTGTTAGATTACAAAGTATAAATAGAGGGTAAGGTCACAGACAATGACGACAAGCATTTAAACACAATCTCTGCCACTATCAGTTATGTGACATTTGCAAGTCACTTTTTTTNACGAGATGAGATGATGCTACAAATAGTGAAACTGTCTAAAATGAGGGAATTGTACTGGAGAGAGATGGGATTCAATATAACAGTGACCATAATATGCAAGAATTACTAGATATCAGAAGAAGGAGAATGTGTTAGATTACAAAGTATAAATAGAGGGTAAGGTCACAGACAATGATGACAAGCATTTAAACACAATCTCTGCCACTATCAGTTATGTGACATTTGCAAGTCACTTTTTTTTTCCTCTTCCATAATTCAATTCTAAAGACCACTCCCCATCTTCTAAAGCGGTTGGAAATTTTTCAAAAAAATTGTTTATTGTAGACTTGTAGTAAGTGTTCAACACTGATTGTGATCAACATTGGTCAAAATTTGATGACTCACTGTCACTGTGACCTTGAGCAAGTCACATTACTTCTCTGCCACTCCATTTACTCAATGTTTGAAATGGGAATGATATTAGAAGCTCAACCTGTTCTACTTGATGAAATGAGATAATGTGTATAAAAAGATTCAAAAAGTATAAAATGCTATTACGAGATTGTTCAGAAATGGAAACTTAACCAAGAACATCTGATCCAGACAATGGTGAGGCATGTATGTGGACTGATCCCTTCTGAGGAAAGGAAGGTTTAAAGCTGAGGAAATGGTATCCATTTCATTTCCAGTTCATATTTACTTTCTCTGTTGCCCTATCCAGTCTGTGGCTGTCATCTAAATTCAAACCATTTATGTCATTTGACACATTCAGTCCATATTCCTAGTAAGATAAAACCATCATCTTCCACTATGAGATAATAGGAACAATATATATTGGTCTCTGGCCCTATTCCTGGCACAGAGCTTCTGAACTCTTATAATTTTTTAACTGAGAAGAATACTAGGAGCATCTTTAGTGATAATATTGAATCTCTGATCCTGGTTCCTGACACAGAGCCCTGAAAACCTTTGCAATTTCCTGGGTGAAAGCAGTGCCTTTTATTTTAATGAAGTGACCCTTGGTGGGCTCCTCACTGGGGGGTGGTCACCGGAAAAGATTAGCCATAATTCAGTTCAGTTCAGTTCATTTCAGTGGCTCAATCGTGTCCGACTCTTTGCGACCCCATGAATCGCAGCATACCAGGCCTCCCTGTCCATCACCAGTTCTCAGAGTTCACTCAGACTCATGTCCATTGAGTCGGTGATGCCATCCAGCCATCTCATCCTCTGTCGTCCCCTTCTCCTCCTGTCCCCAATCCTTCCCAGCATCAGAGTCTTTTCCAATGAGTCAACTCTTCGCATGAGGTGGCCAAAGTATTGGAGTTTCAGCATCAGCATCAGTCCTTCCAATGAACATCCAGGACTGCTCTCCTTTAGGATGGGCTGGTTGGATTTCCTTGCAGTCCAAGGGACTCTCAAGAGTCTTCTCCAACACCAGTTTAAAAGTATCAATTCTTCAGCACTCAGCTTTCTTCACAGTCCAGCTCTCACATCCATATATGACTACTGGAAAAACCATAGCCTTGACTAGACAGACCTTTGTTGGCAAAGTAATCTCTCTGTATTTTAATATCCTATGTAAGTTGGTCATAACTTCCCTTCCAAGGAGTAAGCATCTTTTAATTTCATGGCTGCAATCGCCATCTGCAGTGGTTTTGGAGCCCAAATTAGAAACTTGGAATTTTCAGCCCTACCGCCCATTCTCTAGGGGGAGGAGAAAGGCTAGAAATGGATTTAATGATTGATCATGGCTGCATCCAAAGACAGAGTTGAGACTTCGAGAGGCAGTGCTGTGCACACGGGGGAATGAGGTGTGCATTGATTACCAAGGAGGCCAGCTTTGCTCAGATCATGGCAGGGGCTGCTTTTCTGCTTCATCAGGAGCTCTGACCATGACTCTAGCATTTGTTTCCTCCTGCAAAATGTACATGAGCCTCAGGGGAAGTATGGCCACCCACGGGCAGGTGTTCTTGGGTAATCAATTACAGACTACACAGGGACTGCTATTGCTGAGGCCTGATGGGCAGCTGTCTATAGGGAATGTTTTGAAAGATAATGGAGAGGATCCTTGGCAACCAGAAACCTCCTCTTAGTTTTTACTTTGCCATTTCTTTCTTTACTGACAGAGACTTTCACTGACCAGCAAGGTGGGGTTTCAACAGCAAACATTCTTGGAAGAAGCAACAGCTTTATTTAGGTTTATATTCTGATTGTTTCCTGATTTCAGCCTTTCATAGCAAGTAAAACTGAGAGAAAGNTTCAAGAACAAATCAGTTCAGAATGTCACGGGTGACTGGGGTGGGCTGAGTGTGTGGATTACACACTTAGAATCCGTGAGAATGGGCAAGAAAATTAAGAATAGCCAATATATCAACCTAGGGCTATTCAAGTGCAGAAGGGCTGTTTTAATTAGGAGTGGAGAACCACAGGGACTTTCAGGGGTTCTATAAAGTGAGACTCATGCAGGGTTACCCTATGACAGCAGGAAGTTACTATCATGGTGATGATTTGTAACATTTATTCACACGATCAAATGCCCTAACAAAATGAAAAACTGGATACTTTTATCCTAAAAATAATCCTTATTCTTAAGAAACAGGAAATTGAAGCTGAATGAAGAAAGGGTTCACTGTCATGCTTTCCCTTCCGATCTCCACCCCTCCCCCTGAAAAGCAATCATGAAAGAGAAAGAGATGGGAGAAAAATGGGTGATGGGAAATGGAATTATCAGTACACAAAGTGTCAGCTTGGAAGGAAGCCTTAATTAACATGCAAGCACTGAATCCTTTTAATGGAATAACCAGAACCTAATAAACAGTCAGTAATGCAGTATTAGAGATGAGCATACCTACAAATAATTAGGATTCAAGTGGATGAGATGCTTATCCAAATTATCAGAGAGTCTTAACTTGATCACTCACCCTCCAGATAGCATCATTCCATCCCCTAATATACCACAGCAATCTCAGTTCAGTACACAACGCGCTTCCATTTCTAAACCTTAAAACGAAAACAAAACAAAACAAAACCCCTGCATAACGTCTCAGAAATGTTACAGAGCTAATTCTAAAAACTTCCTGCCCCAAACCAACTGCTCTCATCTCATGTTTGCTTGCTCCCTCCCTTGCTCTGTCTGTTTAGCTGGGTTTCATATCAGTAGGAGTAGAAAGCGCGTAAAAATTTTCAAAGAATAAGGCAATGCAATCAGAGCATCCCAAAGGTGTATTTTCTAGAAAATATTGTCATGGTTCCTAAAGGGTATGGACACCACCTTCCTGTGGCCCCTGAGGTCAGACAGATGATTTTCTCTGCCTTTCTGGAAGAGTATCCTCCGTACTGCCATCTGGTAAATAGGCTGAGAATAACCACGGCATTTCTCGTGTAAGTCCATGGCATGGATTATACGTGACCCATATAAAGTCCTTTTTAGTACTCTGCCAGGAACACCGCAGAGGTTCAGGAGTAATCTTTATAGAGACTAAAAGTCCCCAGATAATGGTTGATAGTCTTAAAAAAGAGATCAGGCAGTTAAAACCTCCCCAGACCTGCTCCCTCACATTTAGTGTCTTCATCTTCTTTTCTGCAGGAACCTGTAACACTGGTCTGCCCAGCAGAGCGCGAGTCTTGATTATGCACAGCTGGCCAGTAAGAACCGAAGTGCTTCCTCCTATTGCACTTAGCCCAGTGCCACGTGTAATTACAGGCTTAACACTTTCATTCTGATGATAATGATGACTGCAGTAACAGCACCACTGGTAAGGGCTAAGAGACCACAAACAACCTGAAATGCAAAACTTGCCCAAGGAGGGGCCACCAATCCCTGTCTCTTATACACATCTCTCAGCCCACCCCAGTCACCCGTGACATTCTGAACTGATTTGTTCTTGAAAGAGCTGTTCTAGATTGGAAAGCCATGGATGTAGTACCAGGAGCTCTAGTTAAGGAGCCAGACAACTTGGGTTCTCTTCCCTCATAGCTCAGTTGGTAAAGAATCCAAGNACAGGAAGCTGAAACTAAAAGATTCATGGGGGGGGGTGGGGTGGGGAGGTGCTGCTCTAGGGAGTATTTCATATCTCCTTCATGCTGCAGACTCGGCTTCAAAATATTAACAGGCCATTAAGCACCCAAGATCCTGAGAGGTTCCCAGGTGACCAGAGTGTGTCTGAAAGCTTTGACCTTCTTGCTAGGTTTTTTGTTCTCTCTCTTTTGCTCTCTTTTCCTTGCAGAACTAGAAAGTTCAGTCTTGAACAGGTCACTGGTTTCCATGTTTTATTTGAACTCTGTGGGTCTTCCGTACGAGCGCTCCATGTGTTTGGTAAGACTAGCAGGGTGAGGCCATGGAAGCGGAAGTTAACACTGTCCTTTTTTTATTTTTTTAAACCCCTGGCCTAATTTGTGATGGTGTCTGAAAAGGATCAATTAGAGACAAAGCACGGAGGACCGACCTGAGCCAGAGAAGCTGAAAGAATGGGGCATCCACTTCCCCACGTCCCTGGGCACTCTCCATCGACAGAGCTTTCAGAAATGTCCCGGCTAGGCACTAAAGTGGTCTGATGTCCCAAGTGGCCTCTCTCTCAAATTAGGAAAATTAATTCAAAAGACGAAACGATGGAATGGAGTGAGCTCTGCTTCTGCCTGAGGACAATGTAAGGAGTGAGAGTCAGGAAGCCTCGAGAACAGCAAAGGAAATACATTTCAGTGCATGGCAAGGCAAGGCAGTGACACCTCGGTGAGCTCTCAGGAAAGAGGTAACAGGAGGTCCCAGGAGGACCTTGTGGGACTCCTGGGCACCAAAGCCTTTCTCTGTCCCCCTCCCTAAGTCTCAAAGTGAAAGGGAAAGTGAAGTTGCTCAGTCATGTCCAACTCTTTGCAAACCCATGGAATGTAGCCTACCAGTTTCCTCCGTCCATGGAACTTCCAGACAAGAGTACTGGAGTGAGTTGCCATTTCCTTCTCCAGAGGATCTTCCTGACCCAAGGACCAAACCCAGGTCTCCCACATTGCAGGCAGACAATTCACCATCTGAGCCACCTGGGAAGGCAAGTCTGAAAGGGCAGGTACAAACAGCTGCTAATCAGGAAAGGGAGGGG
>SJYW01022240.1:434663-471084 GCA_006410735.1 Raphicerus campestris | reverse complement strand
CATCCATGGCTTTCCAATCTAGAACAGCTCTTTCAAGAACAAATCAGTTCAGAATGTCACGGGTGACTGCGGTGGGCTGAGTGTGTGGATTACACACTTAGAATCCGTGAGAATGGGCAAGAAAATTAAGCATAGCCAATATATCAACCTAGGGCTATTCAAGTGCAGAAGGGCTGTTTTAATTAGGAGTGGAGAACCACAGGGACTTTCAGGGGTTCTATAAAGTGAGACTCATGCAGGGTTACCCTATGACAGCAGGAAGTTACTATCATGGTGATGATTTGTAACATTTATTCACACGATCAAATGCCCTAACAAAATGAAAAACTGGATACTTTTATCCTAAAAATAATCCTTATTCTTAAGAAACAGGAAATTGAAGCTGAATGAAGAAAGGGTTCACTGTCATGCTTTCCCTTCCGATCTCCACCCCTTCCCCTGAAAAGCAATCATGAAAGAGAAAGAGATGGGAGAAAAATGGGTGATGGGAAATGGAATTATCAGTACACAAAGTGTCAGCTTGGAAGGAAGCCTTAATTAACATGCAAGCACTGAATCCTTTTAATGGAATAACCAGAACCTAATAAACAGTCAGTAATGCAGTATTAGAGATGAGCATACCTACAAATAATTAGGATTCAAATGGATGAGATGCTTATCCAAATTATCAGAGAGTCTTAACTTGATCACTCACCCTCCAGATAGCATCATTCCATCCCCTAATATACCACAGCAATCTCAGTTCAGTACACAACGCGCTTCCATTTCTAAACCTTAAAACGAAAACAAAACAAAACAAAACCCCTGCATAACGTCTCAGAAATGTTACAGAGCTAATTCTAAAAACTTCCTGCCCCAAACCAACTGCTCTCATCTCATGTTTGCTTGCTCCCTCCCTTGCTCTGTCTGTTTAGCTGGGTTTCATATCAGTAGGAGTAGAAAGCGCGTAAAAATTTTCAAAGAATAAGGCAATGCAATCAGAGCATCCCAAAGGTGTATTTTCTAGGAAATATTGTCATGGTTCCTAAAGGGTATGGACACCACCTTCCTGTGGCCCCTGAGGTCAGACAGATGATTTTCTCTGCCTTTCTGGAAGAGTATCCTCCATACTGCCATCTGGTAAATAGGCTGAGAATAACCACGGCATTTCTCGTGTAAGTCCATGGCATGGATTATATGTGACCCATATAAAGTCCTTTTTAGTACTCTGCCAGGAACACCGCAGAGGTTCAGAAGTAATCTTTATAGAGACTAAAAGTCCCCAGATAATGGTTGATAGTCTTAAAAAAGAGATCAGGCAGTTAAAACCTCCCCAGACCTGCTCCCTCACATTTAGTGTCTTCATCTTCTTTTCTGCAGGAACCTGTAACACTGGTCTGCCCAGCAGAGCGCGAGTCTTGATTATGCACAGCTGGCCAGTAAGAACCGAAGTGCTTCCTCCTATTGCACTTAGCCCAGTGCCACGTGTAATTACAGGCTTAACACTTTCATTCTGATGATAATGATGACTGCAGTAACAGCACCACTGGTAAGGGCTAAGAGACCACAAACAACCTGAAATGCAAAACTTGCCCAAGGAGGGGCCACCAATCCCTTGCTCTGGGCTCAACACAATAAAAATGATCATCTCAATGAAAGAGGCAATTAAACACTTCCCCACAGGAAGCTGAAACTAAAAGATTCATGGGGGGGGGTGGGGTGGGGAGGTGCTGCTCTAGGGAGTATTTCATATCTCCTTCATGCTGCAGACTCGGCTTCAAAATATTAACAGGCCATTAAGCACCCAAGATCCTGAGAGGTTCCCAGGTGACCAGAGTGTGTCTGAAAGCTTTGACCTTCTTGCTAGGTTTTTTGTTCTCTCTCTTTTGCTCTCTTTTCCTTGCAGAACTAGAAAGTTCAGTCTTGAACAGGTCACTGGTTTCCATGTTTTATTTGAACTCTGTGGGTCTTCCGTACGAGCGCTCCATGTGTTTGGTAAGACTAGCAGGGTGAGGCCATGGAAGCGGAAGTTAACACTGTCCTTTTTTTATTTTTTTAAACCCCTGGCCTAATTTGTGATGGTGTCTGAAAAGGATCAATTAGAGACAAAGCACGGAGGACCGACCTGAGCCAGAGAAGCTGAAAGAATGGGGCATCTACTTCCCCACGTCCCTGGGCACTCTCCATCGACAGAGCTTTCAGAAATGTCCCGGCTAGGCACTAAAGTGGTCTGATGTCCCAAGTGGCCTCTCTCTCAAATTAGGAAAATTAATTCAAAAGACGAAACGATGGAATGGAGTGAGCTCTGCTTCTGCCTGAGGACAATGTAAGGAGTGAGAGTCAGGAAGCCTCGAGAACAGCAAAGGAAATACATTTCAGTGCATGGCAAGGCAAGGCAGTGACACCTCGGTGAGCTCTCAGGAAAGAGGTAACAGGAGGTCCCAGGAGGACCTTGTGGGACTCCTGGGCACCAAAGCCTTTCTCTGTCCCCCTCCCTAAGTCTCAAAGTGAAAGTGAAAGTGAAGTTGCTCAGTCATGTCCAACTCTTTGCAAACCCATGGAATGTAGCCTACCAGTTTCCTCCGTCCATGGAACTTCCAGACAAGAGTACTGGAGTGAGTTGCCATTTCCTTCTCCAGAGGATAGTCCTGACCCAAGGACCAAACCCAGGTCTCCCACATTGCAGGCAGACAATTCACCATCTGAGCCACCTGGGAAGGCAAGTCTGAAAGGGCAGGTACAAACAGCTGCTAATCAGGAAAGGGAGGGGATGTGGAGACAAAGGAGGCAGGGTCAGAAAACAACAGCGCAGCCCTGAGGGGTCTGGATCCCCTCGAGGGACGCCACAACAAGATAACTTTGAGTTCTTTTGTAGAACTAAATTCAGTTCAGTTCAGTCTCTCAGTCATGTCCAGCTCTTTGCGACCCCATGGACTGCAGCATGCCAGGCCTCCCTGTCCACCACCAACTCCCGGAGTTCACTCAAACTCATGTCCATTGAGTCAGTGATGCCATCCAACCATCTCGTCCTCTGTCGTCCCCTTGTCCCCTTCTCCTCCTGCCTTCAATCTTTCCCAGCATCAGGGTCTTTACCAGTGACTCAGTTCTTCGCATCAGGTGGCCAAAGTATTGGAGTTTCAGCTTCAACATCGGTCCTTCCCATGAATATTCAGGACTGATTTCCTTTACGATGGACTGGTTGGATCTCCTTGCAGTCCAAGGGACTCTCAAGAGTCTTCTCCAACACCACAGTTCAAACGCATCAATTCTTCAGCACTCAGCTTTCTTTACGATCCAACTCTCACATCCATCCATATATGACTACTGTAAAAACCATAGCTTTGACTAGATGAACCTTTCTTGGCAAAGTGATGTCTCTGCTTTTTAATAAGCTGTCTAACTTGGTCATAACTTTTCTTCCAAGGAGCAGGCACCTTTTAATTTCACAGCTGCAATCACAATCTGCAGTGATTTTGGAGCCCCTCAAAATGAATTCTGTCATCGTTTCCACTGTTTCCCCATCTATTTGCCATGAAGTGATGGGACCAGATGCCATGATCTTAGTTTTCTGAATGTTGAATTTTAAGCCAATTTTTCTCTCTCCTCTTCCACTTTCATTCTAGTTTTTCTTTGCTTTCTGCCATTAGGGTGGTGTCATCTGCATATCTGATGTCATTGATATTTCTCCCGGCAATCCTGATTCCAGCTTGTGCTTCATGCAGTCCCAAATTCCTCATGATGTACTTATATAAGTTAAATAAGCAGGGTGACAATATACAGCCTTGACAGACTCCTTTTCTGATTTGGAGTACGACAACAACCAGTCTGTTGTTCCATGTACCGTTCTAAATGTTGCTTCTTATGATAAATGCTGAACAGGTAATGCATGCCACATAAATAGTGATGGTATCATAGTAAGTATTTTCAAATCAGCTATTCATGATTGTAAAGAGAAGAACAATAAGATCATAAGAAAACTATACTTCTATAATGGTATCCTTACCATGTTTTCCAACAGGACTACATTCTAAGTAGGTCGGTGTTGGGACCTAAATGGACCTGGGTCAGGCTCTGGGGGGCAGGCTGGGCCTGAGGTGTGGTCTCTGGGAAGGCTGGGGCGCTGGGAGCTCCCTCAGGCAGTGTGACTTGACCAATCAGAAAGAATCCCCGTAGCCCCCCCGCCCCGCGCGCGCCAGACCCGAGCCAATCCAGATAGGGATGCGAGGTTTAAAGGTCCCGCGTGCGCCTACGGTTTAGCCAATCAGCTATGCTGTTACAAAGACAAATAACCGTCTGCATAAAAGTAGATGTGATTCAGAGCTCTGCACTCGGCGCTCTCATCAAGACTCCATTACGCTGGATGAGATGGGAGCCCTAGCTCAAGCTAGAAATAAAACCTCTTTATGCTGTTGCATTGCTGTGGATGTCTTATTCTCTCAGTTTTGGGGACTTGGACTTCGGGCATAACAGTCGGAAAGTACTTTTTTGATTTGGTGGTTTTAATTATCCTTCTAGATGTGTGCAAGACTTATGGATACAACAAATTTGAGTATGTAGAATATCCTTGTACTGGTCAGACACACAGAAAAGTCAGTGATTTCCCAAACCAGGCTATAAAAAAAGAGGGGTGAGTGGGCTGCATGCCATGAATTGCCACAAGGGCCCCCGAAGACACACTTTTCCCTGCCTGTCTTCCGGGTCAGAAGGACACAACGAGAGTGTGGGGGGACAGTGGCACCTCCATTGTCTCCTAAATAAAGGCAGAAAACTCGAAGGTTCTGGATTCTTAGAGCCATTCCCCTTCCCTCCCCAGCATCTACATCTGCAGTCAACTCAAATTCTGAGAATATGCCAACAGCTTTGATGAATCAAAAGCCAATCGACTTGAAAGACTATAGGTCAAAGCCTATGACAGGCTGGTAACAAATTATTTCATCTGTCATTCAGCCAACATCCATGGAAGATAAAATAAACAAACAACGAGGGCCTACTGTATAGCTCAGGGAAGTGTGTTTAATATCTTGTGATAACCTATAATGAGAAAGAATCTGAAAAAGAGACATTTGTCTTCATGTCCCTTACCGTCTGAAGAGGGCTAACAGCCAATAATAAGTAAATGGGATTATAGCATAACAATAACAGCTCTGTTACCCAAATTAATGTAAAGTCACAGTACACAGCACGAGGGCAGGGCATGTCCTTAGGTAGGATGTTTTTCTGTCTGGCACACGATCAAGTTTTTGTGCTCTCTGGCAGAATCAAGTTATTGAGTTGGATACCAGAGATGATTTCCTAATCAGTTATATCAATTCTCCCTGACAGCAGCTTCTTTCCTCTGGAAGCCTTTATTCCAAATCCACATCCACTCATACCTCCTCTTGCCCCAGATGTAAATGTCAGGGGTAGAACGGGGAAGGTACATCTAGGAATATAATGCAGTTGCACCTAAGGGTTGTTGCTTAAATCACAGTAGCCTCTCTGTTCCACATACTGAAAGAAATGCTGCTTACTATAGAAAATATGAAAACTACAATGACGTGTAAAGAAGAAAATGAAAAGCATAAGCTCGTCTACCAGGAGGATGGCGATTAACATTTATGTTCCCTGCATGTTTTGGAGAATCAATTTCTCTTTCTCTCTCCCTCTCTCTCTTTTTCTCACGTACACACACAAAGACACAAAGTTCAAGTACACATTCTGGGTTTTATCTTACATTTTCTCTCCTTAACGTTACACCATAAGTATATATTCTTAGGTACAACAAAATTTGTTGAAGATACTTTAATAGCTGCACAATATTCTGTCCTATGTTTATACTAGAGTTTAATCAGCCATTTCCATATAAATGGCAACGTAGACTCCAATTTTTCACTGTTAAGAATGCAGCTGCAATCAGCATTGTCCTATATATTTTTTTCCACACCTCTAATTACTTCTTTAAAATAGATTTCAAGGAGAAATACTGGATCAAGAAAGAGGGTAACAAACATTATTAACACCTTTGCTAAAATTGATGAATTCACTTTCAGAAAAAACCTGGGCAATATACAATCTTACTAACAGCTTCTGAGAATGCTTAACCACATTCTCAAGGGCACAATTGCATAAAATAAAAAATTATAGATAAAAAATTCTATCTTGCTGCTATTAAACATTTTATTAATTTGTTTATTCACAGAATTGAAAAGGCTTCTCTCTATAGATTATTCATTCATATGATTTCATTCCTGTGAATAGGCAAATTCACCTAATTTGTCCATTTTCCTAATTGATTTGGATCTTTTTTATAAAATTCATTTTATAACAATTTAGCTGGATAAGGACTCTTCCAGTTACTTAATGGAACATATTTGACTAAGTGATTTCAAAATTACTATAGCATGCATTCTGTAAAACATCTGGTGTTGGGAAATTCAAAAAAGGCAGGTTATCTGCACCACTGGAATTAAATACAAGGAGGAAAAGGAAGTGCCTTTGTTTCCTGGTACAAAGTGAAGAAACGGGCAAGTCCATTTTCTCCCTGAGCTAGGAAATCTTGCTACTGACTGGCAGTGGCCTCTTGGCCTGTTTGTGCTTTTTAGGTTCAGAGCTGAACCCTGTAGCATGCTCTTGGTTTTTCTTCTTGGCCCCACTCTGGTTCCCAATCTATTCTAATTTCTAATATTACTTTTTAAAAGTTTTTTAACTAGAGGGTGATTTGTGAGTCAGATAATCAGCTTTTCTGAACAATGAAGAGCAGGCTATACTAGAATATAACCTTGGAATTGAACAGAGTTCAAATAATATTTGTAATTTAGTATATTTTAGAAGGACCTGGGATATGGGACTTTGGAGTAGTTGTTTAAACTGTATGAGGATGCGTTTTCTCAGCTGTAAACTTATCAGCATTTTGCAATCCAAGGGATTCCTCCCAGTTTAACAACAAAGTGTTTTGTGGGCTTTGCTGTTGGAAGGTAGGGCTGGATAGAGAGAGGATAGAACAGATCACCCGAAACAGGCTGGACACACACTGAATTTTACTTTCATGTGCTTTTCAGCGTGTGCATTCCTACGAGTATAATAACACGGCAGTGGACAAGGCGGCAGTTTTCGGTACTCACTGTCTAGATTTTGATTTTGCCAGAAAGGGCTCCCAGGCCATGTTTAAACCAGGATCCTTTTCCTCCAGCTTAACTGGGAGCGGATTCCTTTGTGGGTTTGTTGCAACATGCTATTTCTCTAAAAACTCTGAGTCAAATTTGCTTTCTCATCTATACTCTTCTTGGCTCTTTTCTAATTTATCTTTAGAAAATCGCTGACTGGATCTCAGAGGAGCCAGGGAACAAATTATTGACCTTCTAAAGATGAACTACCTACAGACTCAGGATCAGGGATCCTGGCTGTGGCCGTGGGAGGGGACTGATGGCAGCCGAGGAACATTAGGGCAGCTGGTCGCAGAATCTTGTTGTTGACATCTTCAGCTGTCTTGCTTAGTACCTATGCAAAGAGGCTCTGGCATCTTTAGACGTCCACTTCTGTTATGGGATGTGACCTTATCTACCAAGGACAGGGTTGCTGCTGCTGTTTAGTTGCTAAGTTGTATCTGACTCTTCAGGACCCCATGGACTGTAGCCTGCCGGGCTCCTCTGTCCATGGGATTCTCCAGGCAAGAATACTGGAGTGGGTTGCCATTTCCTTCTCCAGGGGATCTTCCTGACCCAGGGATTGAACCCAGGTCTCCCACATTGCAGGCAGACGCTTTAACCTCTGAGCCACCAGGGAAGAGCCACTGGGGAAACTGGGTATTAATTGCTTTACAGTGTTGTGTTAGCTTCTGCTCCAGAATAATATGAATCAGCTATAAGTATACATATATTCAGTCCTTGAGCCTGCCTCCCACCCCCTTCATCCCACCGCCTAGGTCATCACAGAGCACTGAGCCGAGCCTCCTGTGCTCAGCAACGTCCTGATAGCTAAGTCTACGTACCTCAGTGCTATTTGCTCTCCAGATGCTGGTGCTTACTTACTGTTGGAAGGTACTATTCTGAGCCCCTGAAGGGCAATGATAATCATTTGTCATCTCTCCCTCGCCAGTATGTATCACAGGACCTGGCTTGGTGGTGGATGGAGAAGGGGTGAGTAAACAAACAAATAGATATTATTGCAAAAGCACAAAGTATTAGGGTGCAATGCTCAAAGGAAGCTGTCAGCACTCTGAACTGTTCTTGGTAACAAATGTTTTGCTTTGAGGTAAAGATTAGAGCACAGGAGAAAAGAAATGAAGAAATCGCCTTCCAGAAACTTACAATGTCAAAGGAAACAATGTTCCCAAAGAACTATGAAGAAATAAGAGTAACCCAATTATACTTGCAAAATATCTCACAAAATCCTAAAATATTACCATCAGTCATAGTTTTTCATAAGAAATATAATCCTCAAACCTTGATCTGTATTTTTCCTAAGGAAAACTAGAGGATAATCATGAATCCAAGGTTGTTTTCTAAGGATTTATAAGCAAGATTTAGAAGCCTCTGCATACACTGGGTTATGGGATCCAGATTTTCATTCCTAGATTTCAAAATTTCAATGAGTTTTTTTTTTGAAACATTCATGGAATTATTTCTACTTTGGGTTTTATCAAGGTTGTTTAGATGTCAGCCTCACTTGATAATCCCTACGCATTTCTGAGTGACACATGTATGATAGGCGCTATCAGTACCATGGATGTCCATCGTGGCCTGATCCAGATGTATTTGTAATGTTTACCATCCTAAGATTTAGCAGTCAGTGAAGAGGGCATCCTTCCTATCTATACGTTACTCAGTTGTCCTGGGCTCTTTGCTACCAATGTACATTGGAACATAAAGTCCTTTTAGTCTAGGATGGAAAGAAAGTTTATAAAGTTTAGGTTACCTAAACTTAGTAACCTAGACATCAAATCCTATGATACGTTTGTAATAAGTTAATTATTGCTGCTGCTAAGTCACTTCAGTTGTATCCGACTCTGTGCAACCCCATAGATGATGGCAGCCCACCAGGCTCCCGCGTCCCTGGGATTCTCCAGGCAAGAACACTGGAGTGGGGTGCCATTGCCTTATCCAAGTTAATTATTAATTCATTTATTATTCAACAGCAGTTTTGAGTACCATGTAAACGTCTGGCCATGGTCTAATAAGCAGGATGCTCAACTGAGTGATCTGTGAACCAACAATGCGGTAAACATCAGACCAGCGTCTGTGTTCTCATATCACCAGTCTAACACCCTTTTCACTAAGAGAAACTGTGCTTTCTTCAGATTTTTTTTTNTGGAACATATTTGACTAAGTGATTTCAAAATTACTAGAGCATGCATTCTGTAAAACATCTGGTGTTGGGAAATTCAAAAAAGGCAGGTTATCTGCACCACTGGAATTAAATACAAGGAGGAAAAGGAAGTGCCTTTGTTTCCTGGTACAAAGTGAAGAAACGGGCAAGTCCATTTTCTCCCTGAGCTAGGAAATCTTGCTACTGACTGGCAGTGGCCTCTTGGCCTGTTTGTGCTTTTTAGGTTCAGAGCTGAACCCTGCAGCATGCTCTTGGTTTTTCTTCTTGGCCCCACTCTGGTTCCCAATCTATTCTAATTTCTAATATTACTTTTTAAAAGTTTTTTAACTAGAGGGTGATTTGTGAGTCAGATAATCAGCTTTTCTGAACAATGAAGAGCAGGCTATACTAGAATATAACCTTGGAATTGAACAGAGTTCAAATAATATTTGTAATTTAGTATATTTTAGAAGGACCTGGGATATGGGACTTTGGAGTAGTTGTTTAAACTGTATGAGGATGCGTTTTCTCAGCTGTAAACTTATCAGCATTTTGCAATCCAAGGGATTCCTCCCAGTTTAACAACAAAGTGTTTTGTGGGCTTTGCTGTTGGAAGGTAGGGCTGGATAGAGAGAGGATAGAACAGATCACCCGAAACAGGCTGGACACACACTGAATTTTACTTTCATGTGCTTTTCAGCGTGTGCATTCCTACGAGTATAATAACACGGCAGTGGACAAGGCGGCAGTTTTCGGTACTCACTGTCTAGATTTTGATTTTGCCAGAAAGGGCTCCCAGGCCATGTTTAAACCAGGATCCTTTTCCTCCAGCTTAACTGGGAGCGGATTCCTTTGTGGGTTTGTTGCAACATGCTATTTCTCTAAAAACTCTGAGTCAAATTTGCTTTCTCATCTATACTCTTCTTGGCTCTTTTCTAATTTATCTTTAGAAAATCGCTGACTGGATCTCAGAGGAGCCAGGGAACAAATTATTGACCTTCTAAAGATGAACTACCTACAGACTCAGGATCAGGGATCCTGGCTGTGGCCGTGGGAGGGGACTGATGGCAGCCGAGGAACATTAGGGCAGCTGGTCGCAGAATCTTGTTGTTGACATCTTCAGCTGTCTTGCTTAGTACCTATGCAAAGAGGCTCTGGCATCTTTAGACGTCCACTTCTGTTATGGGATGTGACCTTATCTACCAAGGACAGGGTTGCTGCTGCTGTTTAGTTGCTAAGTTGTATCTGACTCTTCAGGACCCCATGGACTGTAGCCTGCCGGGCTCCTCTGTCCATGGGATTCTCCAGGCAAGAATACTGGAGTGGGTTGCCATTTCCTTCTCCAGGGGATCTTCCTGACCCAGGGATTGAACCCAGGTCTCCCACATTGCAGGCAGACGCTTTAACCTCTGAGCCACCAGGGAAGAGCCACTGGGGAAACTGGGTATTAATTGCTTTACAGTGTTGTGTTAGCTTCTGCTCCAGAATAATATGAATCAGCTATAAGTATACATATATTCAGTCCTTAAGCCTGCCTCCCACCCCCTTCATCCCACCGCCTAGGTCATCACAGAGCACTGAGCCGAGCCTCCTGTGCTCAGCAACGTCCTGATAGCTAAGTCTACGTACCTCAGTGCTATTTGCTCTCCAGATGCTGGTGCTTACTTACTGTTGGAAGGTACTATTCTGAGCCCCTGAAGGGCAATGATAATCATTTGTCATCTCTCCCTCGCCAGTATGTATCACAGGACCTGGCTTGGTGGTGGATGGAGAAGGGGTGAGTAAACAAACAAATAGATATTATTGCAAAAGCACAAAGTATTAGGGTGCAATGCTCAAAGGAAGCTGTCAGCACTCTGAACTGTTCTTGGTAACAAATGTTTTGCTTTGAGGTAAAGATTAGAGCACAGGAGAAAAGAAATGAAGAAATCGCCTTCCAGAAACTTACAATGTCAAAGGAAACAATGTTCCCAAAGAACTATGAAGAAATAAGAGTAACCCAATTATACTTGCAAAATATCTCACAAAATCCTAAAATATTACCATCAGTCATAGTTTTTCATAAGAAATATAATCCTCAAACCTTGATCTGTATTTTTCCTAAGGAAAACTAGAGGATAATCATGAATCCAAGGTTGTTTTCTAAGGATTTATAAGCAAGATTTAGAAGCCTCTGCATACACTGGGTTATGGGATCCAGATTTTCATTCCTAGATTTCAAAATTTCAATGAGTTTTTTTTTTGAAACATTCGTGGAATTATTTCTACTTTGGGTTTTATCAAGGTTGTTTAGATGTCAGCCTCACTTGATAATCCCTACGCATTTCTGAGTGACACATGTATGATAGGCGCTATCAGTACCATGGATGTCCATCGTGGCCTGATCCAGATGTATTTGTAATGTTTACCATCCTAAGATTTAGCAGTCAGTGAAGAGGGCATCCTTCCTATCTATACGTTACTCAGTTGTCCTCGGCTCTTTGCTACCAATGTACATTGGAACATAAAGTCCTTTTAGTCTAGGATGGAAAGAAAGTTTATAAAGTTTAGGTTACCTAAACTTAGTAACCTAGACATCAAATCCTATGATACGTTTGTAATAAGTTAATTATTGCTGCTGCTAAGTCACTTCAGTTGTATCCGACTCTGTGCAACCCCATAGATGATGGCAGCCCACCAGGCTCCCGCGTCCCTGGGATTCTCCAGGCAAGAACACTGGAGTGGGGTGCCATTGCCTTATCCAAGTTAATTATTAATTCATTTATTATTCAACAGCAGTTTTGAGTACCATGTAAACGTCTGGCCATGGTCTAATAAGCAGGATGCTCAACTGAGTGATCTGTGTACCAACAATGCGGTAAACATCAGACCAGCGTCTGTGTTCTCATATCACCAGTCTAACACCCTTTTCACTAAGAGAAACTGTGCTTTCTTCAGATTTTTTTTTTCTATTTCAGACTAATTATCTTTTTAAGAGAGAAATATTCAACAGAAACTTCATTCCATCTATATGGAAACTATGACATGCATCAGATAGATTCTTGTATCTCATGGTAGAAATAAAAGGATCCTAGCAAGCAATTTCAAACACACAGTCTCTTTTCCTCCTCCTACTATCAGCTTTCTTTCAAAAATGGAATCCTAAGAGTGTATTTGGGAAACATCAGAATCCCAAACATCCCTCTAGCCCTTCCCTTCCCTTTCCTAGAAATCCCTTTTGGGGCTGTGTGAGTACTCAGTCGCATCTGACTCTTTGTGACCCCGTGGACTGTAGCCCGCCAGGTTCCTCTGTCTGGGGAGGGTTTCAGGCAAGAATACTGGAGTGGACTGCATTTTCTATTCCAGGGGACCGTCCCAATCCAGGGCTCAAACCCGTGTCTCTTACACCTCTTGCATTGCCAGGTGGGCTCTTTACCACTAGCGCTGGTTGCTGTCGCTTTAAGGAACCAATCTGAAAAGCAGGCATTTTCAGGAATGGAAATTTATGTGAGGATAGCCATCTTCATCTGAGCAACTGATAATTGTCCACTCTTATTCCTAAGAGAGGAGTGGATATAAAATACACTCAGAAAGTAATGAGACAAGTATTTACATATAGTGCCAGGAAACCAGCCTTGTCACCTTAGGCTTCGCATGGCCTAATTCGTTAAGGGGATCCTGGGAGATGATGCCTGAGACACAGCTGTGGACACAATGCTCAGGATAATTTCACCACCTGGGAACAAGTGCCCCAAAGCTTCATATTAAGATGCATGAAGGGCAGCAGAGACATGATTAGTCATAAATCAGGGCCAGCATATAAATGGCCAGGCTTCAGCATATCCTCCAGCTCAAAGAAACGACACGAGGCAGGCTAAGGGGAAAAGATTGGAAACAAATCCTGTAAGTCTTCTGCACCAGTAGACACAGTGGTTGAAAAGGCATCAGTAAAACCAAGAAGCTATGTCCATGAGGGCACTCTGAATCCACAGAATAAGAAAGAATTTAAGTGTGTGACAAACGGAAGATAAAGGACGGCCTGATTAATACCACTGGACTCGATGGCTGATAGCCGGTGCATTGCATGAGTACCAAGTGGTCATGTCCTTTATTTCCAACGTGAGATTCAGCATCACTGTGCTTCCAACAGGCTCGGGCTCTTGAATAAAAGACTTGAATCACCATCTTCATTTATAAAATGTGAACTTTCAGGAGATGAGGCTAACATCTCTCATAGATGTTAACTATAACTGGAAACAGTCTCTATATAACTTTCTTTAAAAAAATTACTATGTGTAGAAAATTACCATGACTGCTTTTGAAAGCCTCAGATATTTAGTTATTAGGGCAGGATCCCTAATTGCACATAAATTATCAGCAGTCATCATTTTTGTAAACAAATGGGCTACCCCATCATAAGGGTACAGAACAAATAATAAACAAAATCATATAAAAACACTTACCTTCAGTGTTAGATGATAAATTATTGCATTTGAATTTCATCATGTACAAGGGTTGAAAGTCTTATAGGTACATTGACAGAGACTGGAAATGGTAACACATAACATTTACAAAGCTCTTTCATACATGTGAACTACTTTATATCTATCTTTATAGAATCATAGAATGTTAGCCTCATAAGAGAATCCTTAAAAGATAAGAAACCTAAATAATGACATACAACTACTTCCCAGGTGGCTCGGTGGTAAAGAATCCACCTGCCAATGCAGGAGACATGAGTTTGAGTCCTGAGATGGGAAGATCCCCTAGAGAAGGAAATGGCAACCCACTCCAGTCATCTTGCCTAGGGAATGCATGGACAGAGGAACCTGGTGAGTTACAGTCCATGGAGTCACAAACAATTAGACACAACTGAGGGACTGACATACACTCAGTCTTAAACCCAGTGCAAGAGTATCGATCAACCATTCACCATGACTGTAAGTTTATGCTGGAAAGTAGGAAAAGGTACTCTTGCCTGGAAAATCCCATGGACTGAGGAGCTCAGAAGGCTGCAGTCCATGGGGGCGCTGAGGGTCAGACACGACTTCACTTTCACTTTCACTTTTCACTTTCAAGCACTGGAGAAGGAAATGGCACCCCACTCCAGTGTTCTTGCCTGGAGAATCCCAGAGACGGTAGAGCCTGCTGGCTTCCATCTATGGGGTCTCACAGAGTTGGACACGACTGAAATGACTTTGCAGCAGTAGCAGCAGCAGGAAAGGGTAGCCCTTGGATCCAGTCAGATACCTGGACCCTGTTAGTAACTTTCCATCTCTTTCCACAATCTAAGCATGAGAAGGTCAGAGAAACATTTATTGGTTTAATCTATTATCTGTCTAGATTTCTCCCATTTGATTTCATTTTCTTTTAGTTTTAAGATAAGTCATGTCAGCTGAGTCCATTTTCTAAACAGTAGTCTCTGTAATAATTTTGACGTAACATAATGACCTGACATGGAAAAAAAAAAAAAAGTCTTGAGACCATGAGACAAAGCAGTATGAAAACAAGATGATGAAACCCGTAAAATCCAAACCACAACTCCAGACACAATCCTATCAGCTTCCCTGTGGCCCCCTGTTATTTACTTCTCTCTACTGTTCAAACCTGCCTTTGCCTTGATAAAGTTCTGTAGAATTTTAAAAAGAAAGAGTTTTAAAAAGTAATATTTTCATATGCAAATAAAAATGGATGGTCAACACTGTCATATTTCATTAGAAAGTCTGTAAGATGAAATCTGTGAAGAGAGTATCAGATTTGACAATCGGAATATCATTAACAGTTCCTAGAATAGAATCGGCAAGGTGACAGAGATACCTAATTATAGCGGATAAAGAAGGGTAGATTGTTTTAAGGAGGAAAGAAGAGACTGGGAATGAGGCAGTAAATACAGGAGAGGCTGGGGCCAAGAGATATTTTGGTTTTGTTGTCAAGTGACAGTGGCAATGTAAAGTCTGTGGGGAAGAATCCCAAAGAAATCAAGTTATTAGAAATTCAAAAAAATTAAGACAAATTTGAATAACTGATGGAATATTGCAGAAAAAGGAGAAGGGCACAGGGAGAGAAAATGTGAATGAGAAAAATTAAAATCTCATTCTATAGTGCTGGAGAAAGGGGAGTGAAGGTGGGGATGATACACAGAAGGGTTGATGCTTGGAGATGGGTAGATGCAAGCCTCAGTTTTCACTACAAAATAGGGTAGACAGCTCTTTTAAAAGTTAATACAAGCTGTTTACAAAAATGCGACTTGAAAATGGTCACTGTAATGAAAACGCCCGGTCCACTGTTAAGGATGCCCAAAAAAGATGGAGACCATAAATTTGCAGAAGCAAAAATTCAGATTAAACAGCTGAATGTCTCTGGAAGTGAGGTTATAGACCCCCAGAAAGCAGATGGTGGGTTTGACTGAAAGATGCAGTATGAATGATCCCACAAGGCCAAAGGAGCAAGAATTTTAGGATGGGAGATAAAAGGAATGAAGTGGGCCCTATCAGGTGTCATCTGGCTAGAAAGGGAAGACATCAAATTTTTCCTAAAAATAGAGGGATTCCAGTGCTTAGAAATAACAAGATCAATAACAGAAGTATGAGAGGACAAGATAACATGTTTAAGAAGTAAAGGAGGTGTTATTAATAATCATGTCATGATAACAAGCATAATAGGGCTAATCCAGTTATGGTTTAGTTAAACACATAGTTAAAGTTAAATATATGGTACCTGTATATTTGAAATGTACAAAACCAGACTCAAGGGTGTACAAAAGATAGTCACTGGACTTACAGAGATCAAGGTACTTGATTGATCTTGAGGCTGGCCCATGATGAAAGAAGAGTTGAGACAATAAGAATGCTTGTACACTGTGCTGTAAATGCTCAGTGGACTTAGGAGAGGGATGAGGTGGTTGGTGAACAGCTACAAATAAGGTTGGAATGTATTGGTCAGCATGGCAGGAATATCAAAGAAAGCGTGAGGGACTGAGCTGGAGAAGTACAGACTGGGAAGCGACAAGAAAGATCCCCAGCTAACAAGGATTAAACCATAAATCTGTGCCTTGTGCTAGCTGGAAACTAGGAGTTTAGAAAGGGCACAGTTTTACCATATATGCACTGAGAAATATAAAAGGCACCAGTCTCAGAACAGTTTGAGTATCAGACTCTCCTCTTTTCTAAGAGAAAACAGGTAACCTGGTATAAAGGGGGAAATATGCTTATCACACATACACTTCATACCACGAGGGTTTATTGCAGAGTCTAAATTTTTATTATAGCATCTACCAGGTAGGAAGGAAGAAACCTCTGACAGCTTAAGTGTATATTTTGTATGCTGATAGTTGTCCCATTGCGATCACAGGAAAAGAAGTTTCAAGCTATGGTCTGTTAGCACAGTTCATGAGAATACAATGATTTTCCCAGTTGTTACTACTATACTCTCAGAATAGGTAACATTTCAAGTATGAAGGCTACTGTAGCTGTGATATCAATAAGAAGCACTGCGGCTGCTGCTAAGTCACTTCAGTCGTGTCTGACTCTGTGCGACCCCATAGATGGCAGCCCACCAGGCTCCCCCGTCCCTGGGATTCTCCAGGCAAGAACACTGGAGTGGGTTGCCATTTCCTTCTCCAATGCATGAAAGTGAAAGTGAAGTCGCTCAGTCGGGTCCGATTCTTTGCAACTCCATAGACTGTAGCCTACCAGGCTCCTCTGTCCATGGGATTTTCCAGGCAATAGTACTGGGGTGGACTGCCATTTCCTTCTCCAGGGGATCTTCCCAACCCAGGGCTCGAACCTGGGTCTNCATAGATGGCAGCCCACCAGGCTCCCCCGTCCCTGGGATTCTCCAGGCAAGAACACTGGAGTGGGTTGCCATTTCCTTCTCCAATGCATGAAAGTGAAAGTGAAGTCTCTCAGTCGGGTCCGATTCTTTGCGATCCCATGGACTGCAGCCTACCAGGCTCCTCTGTCCATAGAATTTTCCAGGCAAGAGTACTGGAGTGGGGTGCCATTGCCTTCTCTGCACTAGACCTTGTTAAATTAAAAAAAAAAATCTAACTATATTAACATAGTCAAGGTGAAAACACTCAGAAGAATTTTTAATACGATATAGGTGTACCTGATTGCATTGAAAAATGGATTTCCGCCATCAGTTATTAGATTAGTTCTTATCAGAAGTCACCATGTGTTGCTTAACTAGAAAATCTCACAAAACAATATTAGTCATCGATCAGAGGCTATCATAGATACAACTCAGCACGGCCAATGAAATTCACCATGACAATACATGTGCTGTGCAGAGCTTTGTTCAGGTTTAATTAGCTACTCCCACTGGAGCAACATGGAATTGTGCACTAGCAATGCTGGTCAATCAATACCATGTGCCACTCTGGGTAATGATGCCTGTACTTCAAGCCACAGAGCTGCCATCACAACAGTTACTCTCTGCCCTGGCAATTCCTCAAGAGCTATCCATTTTCAAAACCTGTGAGCCTTTGGAACCTGACTCTGATAGTTGGCACAGGAAGAACTCATCTACATTTTAAGACCCCAAATATATTCCTGGGTAATTATATAGAAGTGACTCAACAACTATTCATTGACTATGAGTGGAGAGTGATGTGAGGGATAGAGAGAATTAACTTTATAGTCTTGCTCAGGGAAAAATTATACCTATAAAACTATATTAAAAAGCCCATATCTATGAGACAAGCTTTGTACGTAATAGAAAAAATGTGGCAGATGTTCATGAGAAGGGGCCTGGGGCAGGGGCATATATGTGTGTGTGTGTGTGTGTGTGTGTGTGTGTGTGTGTGTGTGTGTGTGTGTGACAGAGAGATAGAGATCTACCAAGCAGTAACTTATAAAATGTTCACTGTATTTCATGATGTGGCTTTTTTTCACATAAACAGATTACTCCAACGCTTGAATTATAGACTCATCATTCAAAAGAAGACTAAAAAGACATTGCTCTACTCTCAATTTATACATGAGGCAACTCAAGACTCATGGGTTTATCTAGAGTGATACAGACACGTCAATGGACACAATTAACACCATTCTGTGAATAAACTAAAACCTACATGTTAAGTGGGTGAATTGCAGAAGGAGTTGTGGATTATATCTCAATAAAGCTGTTTTTAACAAAGGACAGAATTAGGGGTATGAGACGAGAGTCTCTGTCCACTGACTGCCAAATCGGAGAATAAAAAAATAATAGGTAACACCCTAATAATAATCAAACCCTAGTAATGACCCTTAATTTTGGAGGGCTCCAAAATCACTGAAGATGGTGATTGCAGCCACGAAATTAAAAGACACTTACTCCCTGGAAGGAAAGTTATGACCAACCTAGACAGCATATTAAAAAGCAGAGACATTAATTTGCCAACAAAGGTCCATTTAGTCAAGGCTATGGTTTTTCTAGTAGTTAGGTATGGATGTGAGAGTGGGACTATAAGGAAAGCTGAGCACCGAAGAATTGATGCTTTTGAACTGTGGTGTTGGAGAAGACTCTTGAGAGTCCCTTGGACTGCAAGGAGATCCAATCAGTCCATCATAAAGGAGATCAGTCCAGGGTGTTCATTAGAAGGACTGATGTTGAAGCTGAAACTCCAATACTTTGGCTACCTGATGCAAAAAACCAACTCATTTGAAAAGACCCTGGTGCTGGGAAAGATTGAAGGCAGGAGGAGAAGGAGACAACAGAGGATGAGATGGTTAGATGATGTCACCAACTCAATGGACATGGGTTTGGGTAAACTCCGGGAGTTGGTGATGGACAGGGAAGCCTGGCGAGCTGCAGTCCATGGGGTCACAAAGAGTCGGACACGATTGAGTGACTGAATTGAACTGAACTGAATAACCCTTATGAGATCTTCCATATAGCTCAAATGTTAAGGAATCTGCCTATAACGCAGGAGACCCAGGTTCGATCCCTGGGTTGGGAAGATTCTCTAGAGAAAGGAATGGCAACCCACACCAATATTCTTGCCTGGAAAATCCCATGGACAGAGGAGCCTGGCAGACTGCAGTCTGTGGGATCACAAAGAGTTGGATATGATTGACTAACACTGCAGTAATAACCCTTATACTACTAGAATGCCAGTTAGCAAAAGTCCAAAACACATGAACTTTACTACTGCCTCAAAATGCAGAATGCCCGTCTTTCTTTAATCCCCAGATATTATTAAATGCAACTATCTTTGCCACGGATGTTGAGTCTGATAACAAAGTTTGGGGAATTCACCAATAAAAAAGCTACTTTTTATTTGTCATTTCCTCTGAACCCCTGACATTTGATTAGCAAATTCACGAGTGATTAAAGACACCTGAAGATAAAATAACAATGATTTCATAATTCTTCCTCCCAAAAGCACTTGGGCAAGTATAGTGACACCACCCTGCTGCCGTCAGTGCTGCCACCCCAGTCAAATCTAGGGTGGCGGGGAGTCAGATACCGTCTCCTCGGCTGGCTCAGAGAAAATGACTGAACAGATGCCCTCAGTCCCACGGCAATTCCCATGGCCACACGGGATTTCCAAATATGATCCCAGCATGCAACTGCCCCTAACCTGATCCCCTCACAGCTGGCTGAGGGGCAGGGATTTGGAGGATGCTTCAGGNGGTATAAAGGGGGAAATATGCTTATCACACATACACTTCATACCACGAGGGTTTATTGCAGAGTCTAAATTTTTATTATAGCATCTACCAGGTAGGAAGGAAGAAACCTCTGACAGCTTAAGTGTATATTTTGTATGCTGATAGTTGTCCCATTGCGATCACAGGAAAAGAAGTTTCAAGCTATGGTCTGTTAGCACAGTTCATGAGAATACAATGATTTTCCCAGTTGTTACTACTATACTCTCAGAATAGGTAACATTTCAAGTATGAAGGCTACTGTAGCTGTGATATCAATAAGAAGCACTGCTGCTGCTGCTAAGTCACTTCAGTCGTGTCTGACTCTGTGCGACCCCATAGATGGCAGCCCACCAGGCTCCCCCGTCCCTGGGATTCTCCAGGCAAGAACACTGGAGTGGGTTGCCATTTCCTTCTCCAATGCATGAAAGTGAAAGTGAAGTCGCTCAGTCGGGTCCGATTCTTTGCGACCCCATGGACTGCAGCCTACCAGGCTCCTCTGTCCATAGAATTTTCCAGGCAAGAGTACTGGAGTGGGGTGCCATTGCCTTCTCTGCACTAGACCTTGTTAAATTAAAAAAAAAAATCTAACTATATTAACATAGTCAAGGTGAAAACACTCAGAAGAATTTTTAATACGATATAGGTGTACCTGATTGCATTGAAAAATGGATTTCCGCCATCAATTATTAGATTAGTTCTTATCAGAAGTCACCATGTGCTGCTTAACTAGAAAATCTCACAAAACAATATTAGTCATCGATCAGAGGCTATCATAGATACAACTCAGCACGGCCAATGAAATTCACCATGACAATACATGTGCTGTGCAGAGCTTTGTTCAGGTTTAATTAGCTACTCCCACTGAAGCAACATGGAATTGTGCACTAGCAATGCTGGTCAATCAATACCATGTGCCACTCTGGGTAATGATGCCTGTACTTCAAGCCACAGAGCTGCCATCACAACAGTTACTCTCTGCCCTGGCAATTCCTCAAGAGCTATCCATTTTCAAAACCTGTGAGCCTTTGGAACCTGACTCTGATAGTTGGCACAGGAAGAACTCATCTACATTTTAAGACCCCAAATATATTCCTGGGTAATTATATAGAAGTGACTCAACAACTATTCATTGACTATGAGTGGAGAGTGATGTGAGGGATAGAGAGAATTAACTTTATAGTCTTGCTCAGGGAAAAATTATACCTATAAAACTATATTAAAAAGCCCATATCTATGAGACAAGCTTTGTACGTAATAGAAAAAATGTGGCAGATGTTCATGAGAAGGGGCCTGGGGCAGGGGCATATATGTGTGTGTGTGTGTGTGTGTGTGTGTGTGTGTGTGTGTGTGTGTGTGTGTGACAGAGAGATAGAGATCTACCAAGCAGTAACTTATAAAATGTTCACTGTATTTCATGATGTGGCTTTTTTTCACATAAACAGATTACTCCAACGCTTGAATTATAGACTCATCATTCAAAAGAAGACTAAAAAGACATTGCTCTACTCTCAATTTATACATGAGGCAACTCAAGACTCATGGGTTTATCTAGAGTGATACAGACACGTCAATGGACACAATTAACACCATTCTGTGAATAAACTAAAACCTACATGTTAAGTGGGTGAATTGCAGAAGGAGTTGTGGATTATATCTCAATAAAGCTGTTTTTAACAAAGGACAGAATTAGGGGTATGAGACGAGAGTCTCTGTCCACTGACTGCCAAATTGGAGAATAAAAAAATAATAGGTAACACCCTAATAATAATCAAACCCTAGTAATGACCCTTAATTTTGGAGGGCTCCAAAATCACTGAAGATGGTGATTGCAGCCACGAAATTAAAAGACACTTACTCCCTGGAAGGAAAGTTATGACCAACCTAGACAGCATATTAAAAAGCAGAGACATTAATTTGCCAACAAAGGTCCATTTAGTCAAGGCTATGGTTTTTCTAGTAGTTAGGTATGGATGTGAGAGTGGGACTATAAGGAAAGCTGAGCACCGAAGAATTGATGCTTTTGAACTGTGGTGTTGGAGAAGACTCTTGAGAGTCCCTTGGACTGCAAGGAGATCCAATCAGTCCATCATAAAGGAGATCAGTCCAGGGTGTTCATTAGAAGGACTGATGTTGAAGCTGAAACTCCAATACTTTGGCCACCTGATGCAAAAAACCAACTCATTTGAAAAGACCCTGGTGCTGGCAAAGATTGAAGGCAGGAGGAGGAGACAACAGAGGATGAGATGGTTAGATGATGTCACCAACTCAATGGACATGGGTTTGGGTAAACTCCGGGAGTTGGTGATGGACAGGGAAGCCTGGCGAGCTGCAGTCCATGGGGTCACAAAGAGTCGGACACGATTGAGTGACTGAATTGAACTGAACTGAATAACCCTTATGAGATCTTCCATATAGCTCAAATGTTAAGGAATCTGCCTATAACGCAGGAGACCCAGGTTCGATCCCTGGGTTGGGAAGATTCTCTAGAGAAAGGAATGGCAACCCACACCAATATTCTTGCCTGGAAAATCCCATGGACAGAGGAGCCTGGCAGACTGCAGTCTGTGGGATCACAAAGAGTTGGATATGATTGACTAACACTGCAGTAATAACCCTTATACTACTAGAATGCCAGTTAGCAAAAGTCCAAAACACATGAACTTTACTACTGCCTCAAAATGCAGAATGCCCGTCTTTCTTTAATCCCCAGATATTATTAAATGCAACTATCTTTGCCACGGATGTTGAGTCTGATAACAAAGTTTGGGGAATTCACCAATAAAAAAGCTACTTTTTATTTGTCATTTCCTCTGAACCCCTGACATTTGATTAGCAAATTCACGAGTGATTAAAGACACCTGAAGATAAAATAACAATGATTTCATAATTCTTCCTCCCAAAAGCACTTGGGCAAGTATAGTGACACCACCCTGCTGCCGTCAGTGCTGCCACCCCAGTCAAATCTAGGGTGGCGGGGAGTCAGATACCGTCTCCTCGGCTGGCTCAGAGAAAATGACTGAACAGATGCCCTCAGTCCCACGGCAATTCCCATGGCCACACGGGATTTCCAAATATGATCCCAGCATGCAACTGCCCCTAACCTGATCCCCTCACAGCTGGCTGAGGGGCAGGGATTTGGAGGATGCTTCAGGGTGACTCATGGTCTAAGAGAGGTGAGGTTCATAGCTGTTCAGTGAGTTTGTAAATATCACACTCTGCTCTCCTCACCAAATTTTGAAACCGACATCTCCAGATTCTATATAATCATGGAAGATCTTCCTGACAAGTATGCTGTAATTCTGTGAATTTGTTTTCCCTTTAAAGTGTTTTTTTTTTTCCCTCTTTTTCCCCCTTGGGAAAGAACACACATCCACTCAGTTACTTATTTATGCATTTATCCATGGACATATCCAACAGCACATGATTCGGTCCTATCCTAAGGATATTGACATCACTACATTTCCTAAACCCTGGAAGGGTCCCTTAAGACCTTCATCTTTCCTGTAGTTGAAAATCTGTATTTTCAAGAACCACAAGTTACACAGCAGAATAAAAATGGGCCAGAGTTGCCAACAAGGTTGTAAAAAATTACCAACTCTGTAGACCATAATCTGATAATCAAGATACCCACAGTGTTGTGATCCTCATTAAATCAGAAAAAAAAAAAAAAAGAGAGAGGGAAATCTCACCAATTCATCCTCCCTGAAAGCAATTAGGTACTATTTCTCACAATAGGTCATCTCTGATGCAGATATATTCTTTAATGAGGCAGAAAAATTAATATTTTTCTCCAAAGTTAAAGGATGAAAGAGAATCACAGTAAGCAATTTCCTAGGAGCTCAACATCACTGAATCAAGTACAAATGCTGGGTTTTTTTGAACACAGAGCATTTCAGATTGTTCAAAAGCTGACTGCTGTAACTAGGCAGAAGGAATTAACATCGTTTGGTTGGTTTTAGAGAGTAAAACATGCACTCATTCCCTAAAATAGGTGTTTTTTCCAATGTATATTTGGCTTTGGGATTTGAAAGAAGCTTACTAAAATTCCATCTCATATTTTATGGGAACCTCACACACACAGTAAGGCTACAAGTAAAGTCCTTGATGGCTTGTTGCTGCTCAGGGGTGATGTATTATATCTCCGAGCTGCATTATATCTCATATATATTATGTTTTATATCTATTATATCTCCTTGCTCTTAATTTCTAATGGCTTTATTACTTTCTAGAGGATTTCCACTGAATTGAGGGAATCATTTCATGGTAGCAGCTGTGGCAGTACACAAGACAGCTGATTCAAACTATGCTCCTAAAATGATTTCTTCCTTTATTAAAAAACTAGATTCCCTTCCAAAGCTGAGTATGGTAGATGACCTTATTGTAAGAGTGTGAATTCAAATTAAACACAAAGCCAAGAGCAGATGATACCCTTTTAATGATAATGAAGAGAAACACAGAGAAATGTAAGAAGGTGTCTGTTATATCCAAAATAGATTCTCAATCATACTTCCAAGAATGTCTTCCAGAAGGTTTAACCAGCTGTTCCTCAATGGAACCTCTTGGATCAACGATTAGATTTCATATTCAATTTTTATGTTTAGTAGTATGGCATTTTGCAAATTCTCTATTTAACAATACACTTGCTCCTAAATCCTTTTAAACTCTGTACTGAAAACCCTTATTCTGAGCACTGAATGCATGGATCAGTGGTAGCATGAAGGCATATTTGGAGGAAAATTTTAAATAGAAGAAATGTTTAATGGAATTTCTTGATAAATACACACATTAAGAATGTTTGGATGTAGATTTAAAATGACTGTATCTTCAAAGAGTGAACCATCCTTACAATTACACTTCTATGTCTAATAAAGAGCATAATGTGGGATCATGCAGGACTCAGAAGGATTTCTATTCCACTATGTATCTGTTCATCTAAACACATCCACTGCCCAGATTTACATAATAAATATGATCTATTTCTCTTCCTTCACTTCTTCTTCAACCAAAAACTAGGCTGTCAGGTAGTAACCCAAGCTTTACAGGACATGTGGAGCAGAGTGATAGAGCTAAATGGAATCCATAATAGCTAATCCCAAAGCCTGAGACCAAAGGCAAAACAGAAAGACCTGATCAATTTTGTTCTGTCTCCAGAATAAAATATCATCTGAACCTCAGTGTCCTGAAGTTACCCGTACACTTAGATCCAGCACTCTGCAAACACTGAGAATTCTGTGCCTGGCAGGGCTTCAGGTTCCAAGTCTAATCTCCTTCTAGAGGGAAGAAGACACAAACAAATAGCCAGGGTTAATCAGAAGCACACATACATATTCTAAGCGGGTAAAGTGAGGAAAAGTCCTTTGCAGTGCAAAGAATGACTCAAAGCTTCATGAATGCCAGGGTGTCTGACCTGGGTGTTGAAATGAAAGTGGTATTTGGGAGATAAAACCAGGCACACTGATAGCATCTTGTTACCGGGGCTGCAAATAAAGGCCACATTAGTGTGAGGCAGATTGCGTGGGACCGCCAGGGCCCACGGATGTCGACTTCATGGGCTCACTGAATCAGAACACCTGGGAAGCTGGTGGAAAACATTTAGATTCTATATTTTTCTAGCTCTGTAAGTGTGAGGCAGGGTCAGGAATCTGCTGCACAGACAGGTTCAGAGGTTAGTGCATGGGGACAGAGGATGAGATAAGTAACACCGAAGACGCAGTCTGCACCAACTCAGAAAGGATGTTGGAAGTCCAAGGAGTCTGGGTTTTACTCTGCAGATGGAATAAAGTTTTTATCTATCTATCTATCTATCTATCTACAGTTAATTATTTATTTGGCTGTGCTGGGTCTTGGTTGTGGCCCGCGAGATCTCCAGTTGAGACATGTGAACCCTTAGTTGTGGCATACGAGATCTAATTCCCAACCAGGGGTGGAACCGGGGTCCCCTGAACTGGGAGTGTGGAGTATTAGCAACTAGACCACCAAGGATGTCCCAGGAATAAGCCTTCTTGGTTACTCTAAAGACCCTTACTAGCAGGAACATTTAATTGCCAATTTATGAACTTAGGGATAAAACTTCTGAGTAAAAGGTGAACGACACAAACCCATGTGCCCACACACATACCCCCACACCTCCATACACAAACACACATAACCAGGACGTTTACGACGTTAGCAATAATACTTATATGACGATTTCAGTTACAATGGTTTTCCTCTTATATGACAAAGATAGAGTTGATCCAGAGATAGATATGGGATGAGTTATCCACCTAGAGGTTGAAGGACTCGAAAGGGCTCTCATCTCTATCACTGACTTGGACAAATTAAACTTTTTGGTGCCTCAGTTTCCTCCCACGTGAGAACATGATAAAAAAGAAAAGCCTGGTAAGTATCAAACAGATAGCAAGAATCACAAGAAAAAAGTAAGTAAAAGGCTTCCAAGTATTAGTATGGAGTCTGTANAAACTTTTTGGTGCCTCAGTTTCCTCCCATGTGAGAACATGATAAAAAAGAAAAGCCTGGTAAGTATCAAACAGATAGCAAGAATCACAAGAAAAAAGTAAGTAAAAGGCTTCCAAGTATTAGTATGGAGTCTGTAAAACCCCATATTATACGGAAAGGCATACTCAGCTAAGTGTTTCCAGGGGATACGTTATGACTCCTGAGTTCTAGGGAGATAACCCCATTGTCAATCCCTTTTCATTATTTTTTTTATTAAAATGTATAAATGGGGCTGGAGTTTTCCTGGGACTCACTGCTCTAAGAGAAGCCCAGGTCCCAGCGGTGACTAGAAGATAATCCTTCCCCTCCCACAGCCACAAAGATGAGAGCAGATGTGCAGAGGAAAGAATCAGCAGCTTATCACAGAAAAGCTAATTTACAGCAAAAGAAGAAGGTTCACCAACATAGAGTCTCAGCTAGAGAAGAATCTTTCTCAAAAACCTATTCAAGACCCATCCTCGTATGTTGAAAATATTTACAAGTTACCAGTCTTTCACTGAGGTCCCCATGAAGTGCTGGCTGTCTACANAAAATTTAAGCATGGGATAATAGAAAAGCTAGTATCTTACAGTCACCTCCATCTCTCATTATTTAATTTTTAGAAGATATGGATATGTTCAATTCTGTTGTATCAGAACACACAGAATTATCTTAATTGAATTAAATTGAAGAGCAAGTATTATCTGTCTTCAAAACACAATACAGTTGCATCTATATACTACATTAAAAAAAGAAAGAATTATAAGCATACATCTTCCTATTAGTACTTGGAGGAAGAGGCAAATACTGAATGATAACAGATAGAACAGGAGCTTCCCAAATTAGAAAAGTAGGTTTGGAATTTTTGAAATAAATATTTCCTTTACCTTAAAAACATAATAAATTGCTGAAAATGGTGTTATTTCATTCTTTTTTATGATTGAGCAATAGTCTATTGTATAAATATGGCACACTTAATAAGCCAGAGAAAAACAAATATCATATGACATTGCTCATACATAGAATCAAAAAAGAAAAAGAAATGAAACTATATACAAAATAAAAATAGGCCCACAGACACAGGAAACAAACATATGGTTACCAAAGGGGAAAGATGTGTATAAGAGACAGCCTCTGGATAGTGACNCAAATATCATATGACATTGCTCATACATAGAATCAAAAAAGAAAAAGAAATGAAACTATATACAAAATAAAAATAGGCCCACAGACACAGGAAACAAACATATGGTTACCAAAGGGGAATGCGGGGGGGAGGAATAAGTTAGCAATTTGGGGTTAATAGATGCGTGTCTGTGTGCTAAGTGGCTTCAGTCCTGCCCGACTCTTGGTGACCCCATGGACTGTAGCCCGCCAGGCTCCTCTGTCCAAGGCATTCTCCAGGCAAGAATACTGGAGTGGGTTGCCTTGCCCTCCTCCAGGGGATCTTCCCCCAGATATTGAACCTGAGTCTCCATCAGCTTCTGTGTTCTTTACTGCTGAGCCACCAGGGAAGCCCGGGATTAATAGATACAAATAAATAGATAAAAATAAAACATAAGAATGCCATATAGCACATATATTGAGTATAAAAGACTCAATATTTGATGCGGACCTATGAGGAAAAGAATCTGAAAAAAATAGATATATGTATACATAACTGAATCATGTTTCTGTGCATCTAAGCCTAACACAACATTAGAGGAAATCAACTTGACTTCAGTTAAAATAGCATAATAATTTCACTTAGATATGATTCGTGTCATTAGCAGTTTAAGCGGATGCACCACCTGTACACTCGAAGGCCTTTCTCAAAGTTTTCGTTTTTACTTTGTTCCTGGACATTCTAAGTGCTGCGGAAACAATGAAAACAGCAAACCCCACTTAACCTGCCTCATGCCTTCACCCCAGCTTCAGCTGGCACCAGCCAGATGGGGAGTTTGCCCAGTTGCTACAAGAGACAGCAGGAACACTCGTCTTGACTGATGTTATGTGAAATGTCACAGACTTTTGAATTTGATCTTGGCAAGGCACGATGGAAACACTCCAAATCCAAAGACTGTAGAGAGCTGTACAATCACCGCACAAAGGGACTGATGGGTTGCATATTGAATTCAGGCAATGATTACATATAATTGTATCATTACCATCATTACCTAGAGTGAGATTAATGGAAGCAACTATTCAGAAAAACAAGAAAGAAATTAGCTTTGAAGGAGCAGAATGAAAGATTTTAATTGTGAGAAGAATTCAGTCACATTTCAAAATTACTGGTTGTGATTCCATCAAACTCACAACCCCCCATATTCTTCACTGCTTTGATTCATGCGCTTCATTTCATTTGTCCACTCAATAACTAGCAAAGGTCAGATATCTACCGAAAACAACCTCACCTCAAAGCTAACAAACCAACTTGTCCAAAATGTTTATTTTAATAAATGGTCAGAGGAATTTACAACACTCACTGACAGAGCCAATAAATGAAATGTTTTCTTTGTTTTGTGTGTGTGTGTGTGTGTGTGTGTGTGTGTGCCATTAAGATCAACACATCAGTAGCAAAACCCCCTTTAGAAGCAAAATAACATGGTACAGAGATGAACTATATACATATTTCACATTAAGTTGGAAATTAGCAATTCTTAGCATCTAAGATACCAGTCCAGTTTTATTCAAATGCATTCATATAATTTGCATATAAAAATTCTATTGGTTGTTTTTTGCACCAGGGCTGTGTGAATTTTTTTCAACCCTAAATACACATAAGAGAGACCCTTCTTAGTCCTGACTCAGTATAGAGAAATGTTCTTGACCTATGGGTTCTGCAAAGGGATTGTACTGGAATTCTTGACCAGAAGGGCCTTGACATCTAGGGATACACTTTCCTCCCCTACCTGTCACTGTGGCTCTTTAGAGAGACTCAAAAGAATCTCTCGCAGGGGTTACAAACTAGATCAGAACACTTAGCTCTCCATCTAAATGTGGCTTTGAACTTAGGCTATGGTTTAGAAATTGCTGCAATATAGACATTTTCTTAGTTGAGTTAGATCAATATTTCATTGATATTAAGTTGTATACATATGGGTTTTCCTGGTGGCTCATTGGTAAAGCAACTGTCTGCAATGCAAGAAACCATCTACAATAGTTTGATCCCTGGGTCGGAAAGATCCCCTGGAGGAGGAAGTGGCAACCCATTCCAGTACTCTTGCCTGGGAAATCTCTTGGACAGAGGAGCCTGGCAGGTTTTATAGTCCACGGGGGGTGGGGTGTCACAAGAATTGGACACAATGTAACGACGAAATCACTACCATCACGCATATGCATATACTATCTAAATTGCAACATAGTTTAATACAGCGGGTTTCTAATAGCTTCTGTACTCACCCAGCAAACTGAGAATAGAAAGCTGCATATCCCTTCAGTCTGGAAGAACAGTTATTTATAGCATTCAATCTAACCACTGCAGTATCACAACTGCTTACGCCTTACATGATATAGCACTTTACATATTTCAAATATTTATTTTATATCTGTTTTTACAAAAGCTTAAAAGGTAGAAAACCTAGGAATCATGACTTTCTTTGATAGCAAAACTATAAAATATAAAAGTGGTTTAAAGGTGAAACAGATAAAAACTTGAAATTATTTTTTTTTCCTTCCCAGTTCAGAATGCTTTTTAAAAACAGCAGTAGGAGCATGTGGAATTAAAAACCAGTTCCAATGATGAAACAGCCATATTCAGCCACATTCCCTACACCAACATGGTCTGCTCCATCACCATCTCCTTCTAGGTAACTGCTATAATTCTCTTATGGATCCCAGGCTTCTACTGTCCCCTGTTCTCATCGTTTTTAGTACTCTATAGCCAGGCTGATAATTTCAGGGAGGCGTTCTCATCATGCCACCTCTCTGGTTTAAAACCTTCAGTGACTCAGTACCTCTTCTTAGGGAGAAAGCCTAAAATCCTTAACAGAGCCAAACTCAGATCTCTATTCAAAGGTCACCTCATCCCCCCAACCTCTCTATAAACCAATGACTCTTCTGCTCAGTCTTTTTTCATCCCCCTCACTTGCTTTAGTTTTCTTCATAATACTTACCACCTGACATAGTCTCTATTTAAGGGTTTGCTGCTGCTGCTGCTAAGTCGCTTCAGTCGTGTCTGACTCTGTGTGACTCCATAAATGGCAGCCCACCAGGCTCCCCCATCCGTGGGATTCTCCAGGCAAGAACACTGGAGTGGGTAGCCATTTCCTTCTCCAATGCATGAGAGTGAAAAGTGAAAATGAAGTCACTCAGTCATTCCGACTCTTAGCGACCTCATGGACGGCAGCCTGCCAGGCTCCTCCATCCATGGAATTTGCCAGACAAGAGTACTGGAGTGGGGTGCCATTGCCTTCTCCAACTGTCAATTATTTGTCTTCTCGGGGATTCATCAGTGTTGCTCATTGCTATAGCCCAGAGTAGCACCTCATAGCATATGCTGGGGTTTTATTTTTGTTTTTGTTTTTTCAACTGAAAAACGAAGTGCATACATTCCACCTTAATCCATTTGGGCTGCTATAACCAATCAGTGGCTCAGCAGTGAAGAATCTGCCTGCAGTGCAGGAGACTCAGGACATGTGGGTTCGATGCCAGGTGGAGAAGGCATGCCCCCTGAAGGTGGGCATGGCAACCGACTCCAGTAGTCCTGCCTGGAAAATTCCATGGGCAAAGGGGCCCGGTGGGCTGTAGTCCATGGAGTCACAAAGAGTCCAACATGACTGAAGTGCCTGAGCACAAGCAAGAACATAATGCTGCAGACTGGCTGCCGTGCAAAAAGAAATGCAATTTTTACAGTTTCAGAGGTTGGGAATCTGAAGTCAGAGTTCCAACACAGTCTTAAGTTTTGCGAAGAAGATTCTTCAAGGTTTCAGACTATGGGCATTCTGTGTCCTCACGTGATCAAAGTGAACTAGGGAGTTCTAGACTGGGGGTAGGAGGGGGGGGTGTCTCTTTAAAAAGGGCACTAACACCATTTGTGAGGGCTCCACCCTCATGACCTGAGTACCTTCCAAATGCCTTACTTCATAATGGCATCATACTGAGCATTAGGGTTTTGACATATGAATTTTGGGGACACAAACATTCAGACAGCAGCAGTTCCCTGCAATGCCCTGCATGGGCCAGCTCCTGGTTTCCTTTCCAGTCTCAACCCTCACAGTATTTCCTCTCACTCTTGGTTCTCCAGCCCCACAACCTGCTTTCACGTTCCCTGAATATACAAGGATCCCTCCCATCCCACTGTCTTGTTCCTGAGCCTGGAAAGCATTTGCCTCCAAAACCTTTAAACTCATGCCTGTTTCTCCCAGTGGACGCTCTGTTTCTTCACAGCAGAATTTTTGGCTGTTGTTCTGCTCACTTTTGCATCACCAGTAACTGGTCTACAGAGTGAATGTCAGTTTGATAGGACGTTCCTATTTATTTATGTTCTAAATATGTAATGTGCTCCCTTGTTGAGTTAAAATCCATCAGTGTTTCATTCCCATTGACTGGCTCATATTTATTTGGAAGTGCCTGGGTGAGTAAATTGGGTAAAGTTAAGCAGTCCATAAACTGCCACAAATGGAAACCCCATTAGCAAATTGCCCTGTCTGTGCTGTTAATAGCAGCAAGTTTGGGGTGCCTTTCACAGAGTTAAATGCTTTTAGAGCAAATTAAGTTACCAGTTTCTCAAAGCCTCTAGCATATGCCATTAATTAAAACATTAGTTCACCCTCTGGATTTAAGTGAGATTAAAATTAGGCTTGAAATAATAAAAATGCCATACTAACAGTATTTTCATACAAGAGGAAGGTCACTTTTTCTAAACTGTGAAAGTTATGTTTACCTGTTTGAAGCTACAAAAAAAGGGGCAAAAACCCCTACGTTCTGGTGTGAATTTAACACTGTCTCCTCAACTTGTCCTCACATTGTTGAACAAGCAGTTTGAAAAAAAAAAAAAAAAAACCTTGAATTTAATTCAGCCCAGTGTACTCACTGTGGGCGCATCTTGACGGTCCCCATAGAGTCAGTACTAGTAGTGACTCCTCAATATTCCATATATGCTGACAAAGACGACCAGTCAGAAAAGCTCTCTGCTTCAGGAAAGCAGCAAAGCACAGTTTCTCCTCTCTCCTTAGAAACAAAGAAACAATTTTCTGCTTCTGAAACACTTTTGCCTAATGTTATGACTATCGAGAATAAAGGATCTCAGTAGTATCAATCAAATAGATGAATATTGAAATATTTTTGTGTTTGCAACGGACACACCATCTCCCTGACTGGCAAAACTGGATTCTGAAAATAGCTGATATATAGAAAATAAGCTCTCAGGATTTGGGTAGGAAAGGCTGATGAGAAGAGAGTAGAATAATGGAAAGAAAATGTCTTTAGGATCAAACTGACCTGGGATTGACATTTACTTCAGCCACCTGCTTACTGTGAGCTGAAGAAATACCATTTAACTGCCTAGACATCAGTATACCTCTTTCTAAAATGGGACAAACAGAATGCCTAAGTCTTTTGTTGTGGTATAAATTAAATGGGATTAACATAAAGCTCAACACTCAGAAAATGAAGATCATGGCATCTGGTCCCATCTCTTCATGGGAAATAGATGGGGAAACAGTTGAAACAGTGTCAGACTTTATTTTGGGGGGCTCCAAAATCATTGCAGATGGTGACTGCAGCCATGAAATTAAAAGACACTTACTTCTTGGAAGAAAAGTTATGACCAACCTAGATAGTATATTCAAAAGCAGAGACATTACTTTGCTGACTAAGGTCTGTCTAGTCAAGGCTATGGTTTTTCCAGTGGTCATGTATGGATGTGAGAGTTGGACGGTGAAGAAGGCTGAGCACTGAAGAATTGATGCTTTAGAGCTATGGTGTTGGAGAAGACTCTTGAGAGTCTCTTGGACTGCAAGGAGATCCAACCAGTCTATTCTGAAGGAGATCAGCCCTGGGATTTCTTTGGAAGGACTGATGCTAAAGCTGAAACTCCAGTACTTTGGCCACCTCATGCGAAGAGTTGACTCATTGGAAAAGACTCTGATGCTGGGAGGGATTGGGGGCAGGAGGAGAAGGGGACAACAGAGGATGAGATTGCTGGATAGCATCACCGACTTGATGGACGTGAGTTTGAGTGAACACCAGGGGATGGTGATGAACAGGGAGGCCTGGCGTGCTGTGATTCATGGGGTCTCAAAGAGTTGGACATGACTGAGTGACTGAACTGAACTGAACTGAAAGGGATAATATGAATCTTACATAAAGTAAGTCCTTAATAAACATAAATTCCTATTCCCATTCCCCACTGTAATGTATTAATAGACTCAAGGAGGATTTCAGGTACTGTAATTAGGTCAATGTAATTGCCAGTATCCACTGGATCATTGAAAAAGCAAGAGAGTTCCAGAAAAACATCTATTTCTGCTTTATTGACTATGCCAAAGCCTTTNTCATGGGGTCGCAAAGAGTTGAACATGACTGAGCAAGTGAACTGAACTGAACTGAAGAACTAGCTAGTGACTTTTTCTCCCTGTATTTTAACTTTTCCAATAATTTATCTAAAAGTTCTTCTCTTAATGACTTCCCTGGTGGTCCAGTGTTAAGAATCCACCTTGCAATGCTGGAGATGTGAGTTTGATCCCTGGGCAGGGAACTAAGACCCCACATGCTCCTGAACCAACTAAGCCTATGCACCATAGCCAGAGAATCCATGAGCCACAGCTAAGACTGAATGAAGCCAAGTAAATAAACATTTTTAAAAAGTGCTTCTCTTCATGTTACATATACTAGGCAAAAGGCTAAAGTTACAGGATGTTTTTGATAGATTTAGGTTTATAATAGAATATATGTAGTGGATGTAGAAAGGCAGTATATTAAGACACATTTTTTTCTTTCTTTTAGGAATATGAACAACATGGAATAGGAGGTGGGCCAACATACTCTGAAAGGAGGGAAGGTGGCTCACTAAATGACATGATTTGCAAGTCCGTTCATGCCTTCATTCAACATTTATTAAGTTCTTGCTGTGTGCAAGCCATTGTACTCTTTCAGAGGGATATTATGAATGCAACTGCTATATCCCTTCCTTGATGAACTAAAAGTCTAAAGATGATGAAAGGTAGAAATGTCTGTTAAAGTATTACACAATAGTGTTCAAATATAAACTTAAAACTGAGATGAGCCCTCTGAAGGAAAGGAGCCAAAAGAATATATGATGAAGGATGCTCATTTGGACAGAGTCATCCAGGAAGGCTTCCCTATACAGCAGTGATTTGCATTGGTTGGTAAGTGAGAGTTAACCTGGGAAACCCAAAAAGTCACCCGCCTTCTCTCCCTGGGAAACTCTTCATTTTGAAGCCACCTGATTCCCACAGGCCTCATTGGTTGCTTCCTCCTCTGTCTTCCCAAAACACTTCCTTTGCTCTACTTCAAGACCCACAATGTTAATTATCTGTGTATATTTCTCCTCCAATGTATCATGAAGTCAGGATGGTAACTCATTTTCTGTAATACCAAGACCCCTTATCTTAGCATGTAGTGGTCACTCAGGAAATGTTTCAAGGATGACCCATACCTCTCTGACCTGGTCATGATGCTTAACACTTGCATGTACCCCACTTATTTTAATTAACAGTTATGTTAACAAGGAGTAACTTTTTCTATACAAGTGGAATTCTGAACAAGTTTGTTAATTATTTGATTTATATTCTTGCTACATTCCTGTTTACCCAAGATATAAGCATTAAAAAAAAAATCTGTTAGAATGCAAGATATCAGAAACTAACACCTCTGAGTTCAAGTAACTGGTAAGATGAACTTTAATAACCTAGGAAAAGCCAAAGGGATTGGGATCCTGGATAACCAAGCTTTGATTCAGGGGAAGTAAACCCAACATGCTATCTTGTAGAAGTAACCAAGCAAGACTTATGGATTCTTTATAGCAATGATTAAACTGAAACAGCCAGGAAGTTCCATAAGGCTAAGTGGTATTTTGTCATGCAATAATAATTCTGTTTGGTTCAGCAAAAGTGCAGGAAAATGCAGAAAACTTCTCTCCTGTGGAGGTTTCTGCTTTTCTGCTAGGTCAGAAATATACACTATGTGCCCTGCTTCCTGGTAGTACTCTGTTACTTAGCAACCAACATGTCTAGGCATTACAAGCAAGAGGGCTATATGAATACACACTCTTACTTTTTTTTTTTTTCCAACAAGAGACAGGCGGAAATGCAGTGGGGAACAGCTATAAATAATCATCAACAACAACAAAAAGATAACTTCTAAAAGTTTGCTTGAGAATGAGCACACTATCCAATTGTAACACTGATTTGCATGAAATTTAAATATTTCCCTCAATATTTGCAGGAGGGTATATTTTCTGCATTCCTGGGTCTCTTTTAATATCTAAAACTCAAAATGAAACACAATAATGGTAAAATTAGGATGATAATTATAATTATAAACTCTTTCATATCACCCTTCAATAAATGTTTTTGGTAGCGGGTTTCCTTTGGTTTTATGTTCATAAATAACATTCATTTATTATAAATTGCTATGCCCTATGGGAAGAATAATATTTCAGAGCTTCATTCCTTATAGACTGTCAAACATTTCAACTGACCTTATACTCCTGGGTCAAAATGTCTTTTTCAATTAAAAGTTGAGAAGAAGTAGAGGATGTGGTAAAGCAGGGAACACCAGAAACTGAAGCATGGAAGTAAGGCTGTTTGGGTGGGAAATGGAGAGGAATAAGTGACTCCAACACCAGCTGGCAGATTTAACAAAAGAATCACTGATGAAAGAATGGGCCAAAAGGATTGGGGGGGGGGGGCAATAAAAGAGGAGGAAAGAAATAACATGCGAGTGCCATGGGATGGAAATAAAAAAAGGGCTAATGAAGGCAGTGAGCAGAATTGGTTTCCTAGTGGAAAGGTTAATTAAATCTCTCATGGCATGAAATTCTTAAAGAACTCCTTTCCTGACTATATGTGCATATGTTCGTGTGTGTTCTTTGTGAACACACAGAGCTGATAATGATTTTCTCCTAA
>SJYW01022240.1:382495-397212 GCA_006410735.1 Raphicerus campestris | reverse complement strand
ACTCAGAGAAAGGCCTCTCCTGTATGTTCTTGGGAGATAGTGTTCTAAGAAGCGTACAGCTTCCTCCAGGGTGACAAGTAAGTCGGCGCTACAAGCAATTGCCTTAGAAGGATTTCCTTCCAGTCACTGCCTCTAATCAGGAGTTAAGACTGTATTAGACACTTTTCCCTTTCAAGTTTTACACATGAAAACATTCACTCTTCAATGAAAAGCCGTATTAACTTTTAGGCTGAAACATGCTTCTATTTGTAGCATAAGCCTGCAGGCTAAAACCAACCCCTCAAGACTGATTGTGCCAGAGGGAAGAATGTCAGAATTCCCAGAGCCTCTTTCCCTGAAGTCACATGCTAGAATTGTGTCTTCAAAAATTCCAGGGGCCTTGAGTTCTTACCTGTGGCCACTTTCTGCCTCTAGGCAAGAAGAGAACCGAGTCATCAAGGTGGAGAGGCAGGTCACTTTTTTAATTGAGCAAAGGACTTGCAGGGTTTTGCTTCAGCAGCACATGCAATGAGGTTGGAATGCTCCACAGAATCTTAGCGCAGCCAGTCTGTAAGGATGATAATTTCTGCAGATATACTTTATTAAGCTGGATGTACAACGGAGTATGTAGATACTAACTTTTGTCTGTGTGCTTCGTCACTCAGTCGTGTCCGACTCTTTGCGACCCCGTGGACTGTGGCCCACCAGGCTCCTCTGTCCATGGGATTCTCCAGGCAAGAATACTGGAGTGGGGTGCCATGCTCTCCTCCAGGGGATCTTCCTGACCCAGGGATTGAACCCAGGTCTCTTGCATTGCAGGCAGATTGTTTATAGTCTGAGCCACCAGGGAAGCCCATATTTGTTCAAACTGACTTAAAAAACAGAGTAGGTAATAAAACTGATTAGCTTAGGGAACAAGGTAAGGAGAACTTTACAGATGGCGGGAACAATGGAGGTTAAGCCTTCTTGGTGTGGCCTTATTGTTTGGGTTTTGAATCAGCAGGGTAATTCATTAGTTATTCAAAATTTTAAGAGGTATCATAGAAAATCGTGGTCCCTCAATAATATCTCTTTGCCTAAGATTTGAAAAGAATCGTGATGCCACTTTGTTCTCTGGTTTTGTATAGCAATAACATAGTTCAATATCCATCACTTCTAAGACACGCTTCTTGTCGAAAAAAAAAAAACCCCACAATTAGGTTATGATCATGAGTAAAAACCTAGGTAGGATTTATGGGAAACAAAGACCAAGTTTTTAATATTGATATTTTTGTCCTGAATTTCTCACTTCTCTTTCTTCTAATGATAAAAATGCACCAGAAATAAAATTTCTCTCTAATTCATTATTTATATCACCAATTAGTAAAAAAAAAAAAAAAAAACCCATCTAGTGAGAGCCTACTGTATTTCAATGCATAGATTCAAATCTTCACATTTTACAGATGATGGAAACCATGGCTCAGGACATTTCAGTGATCTGCTCACTCCGCTTGCCTAGCATACATGCCTGGGTTTCATTTGATTAGAAAGCTCTCACTCTGCCCAGAGGACCACTTAGCCACTCCCAAGGCATGATTATACTTGAAAGCAAGTGATATGTTGACTGAAAATGTCCCACTGCTAAGCTGTGGAAAGTCAGGCAGACATAATGACAAAAAGGAGAGAAGGTTCTTATTTTTTTTCCTGCCCTAACATCCAGATAAGTTATGCTACATTGCTGCTTATGATGAAAACAGGTTCTGGAAATGTGCATTAGACAAATGATCTGACTGTTAAAAATGTTTATCCAATGGATGGAAAGGATGTCTTATCATTTTCTTCCTGACCCCGCGGCTCTATAACTCTTTCTGCTTTGACATTCAGGCGGTTAGGAGGACCGTGCCTATGAATCACTTCATTATCCAGAGCACTGGTTAATAAATATATAAGATAAAATCACTCTTACATGATGATCCTCAATATTACTGCCTCATGTAGAGTCAATCAAGTAACTGAACTTTACTAGTATTAAGTACGGGGTGAACTCTCCCTCTAGACATGTGAAATTGCCACCAGACCATGTGCAAACCATAAAAGACAAAAAGAGGTAAAAGGGACTGTATCAAATTAAAACCTACTGCTCTTAGTAAAAAAAAGAAAGAAAGAAAGAAAGAAACTTAAGAAAATAAAACGACAATCAAAACTAAACACACTCTCATCATACAATCCAGCAATCAGGCTTCCTCCTTGGTATTTACTCAAATGAATTGAAAATTTATGTCCATGCAAAATCTGCACATGGACGTTTACAGCAGATTTATTCATAACTGCCAAAACTTGGAAGCAACCAAGATACCCTTTGGTAAGTAAATGGATAAACTGTGGTACATCTTGACAATGAAATATTATTTAGCACTAAAGAGAAATGAGCTATCAAGCTATGAGAAGACATGGACGAGACTTAACTGCATATAACTAAGTGAAAGAAGCCAGTCCGCAAAGGCTACACGCCACATGATTGCAACTATATGACATTCTGGAAAAGGCAAAGCTATGGTGACAATAAGAAGTTCAGTGGTTGTGGAGGTCTGAGAGGGCAGGGATGAACAGGCCCAGGACAGAGGATTTTTAGGGCAGTGAGAATAGTCCTCGTGTACTGTAACAACGGATATAAGTCCTTATATTTTTTTTTCAGACCCATAGAATGTAAAACAAGAGTGAACCCTAAGGTAAACGATGGACTTGGAGTGACAATGATGTGTTAGCGCAGCTCATCAACTGTAACGAATGTGCTACTTTTGTGGAGGATGTTGACAATGGGAGAGGGGATATGTGGGAACTCTTGGTACCTTCCTCTCAACTTTGGGGTGACCCTAAAGCTGCCCTAAAAACTAGTCTTCTTTTAAAAAAAGACATAGGAGAGAATAGATCTGTAATACGTGTATCTTACAAAGGATTTGCCTCCATAAAACATGGAGAACTCTTACAACTCTATCACAAGCAACTTGACACAAAAGTGGGCAAAAGATCTGAACAGATACTTCTCAAAGGAAGACGAACAAATGTCTAATGAGCCTAAGTAAANTTGCCTCCATAAAACATGGAGAACTCTTACAACTCTATCACAAGCAACTTGACACAAAAGTGGGCAAAAGATCTGAACAGATACTTCTCAAAGGAAGACGAACAAATGTCTAATGAGCCTAAGTAAAGATACTCAATACCATTAGTCTGTCAGAGATGGATTTGATTTGATATGCAAATTAAATTTACAGTGAGATACCACTACACACCAACAGGAAAGCTTACGTGAAAATATTAACAATATCAGGTACTAGTGAAGATAAGGAGAAACTGGACCTCTCACACATCTCTGCTGGAAAAGCAAAATGCTACAGACACAAAGCAAAATGTGCAGTTGTCATATAGCTCAGCAGCTCCTCTCTTAGGTGCTCACCAGGAGAAATAAAAACACATTTNGTGTTATCGTTCCATAATCCAACACTTTTGATTCTCTTTGACTGGAGGTGGTTCTGGCTTTCGTTCTTACCCCATTAAGAGACGGATATACTCTCTGCCTCAGTTGTGTTATAAGAAGGGGCACCTACGCACTACTTGGTGTTTCTCATGGTCAGGATGTAATTAGCTTCATTTTGAGTTCTCTATTACATGGAAAATAAAGCTGTGTATTTTTAGTGTCACAAAACAAATGTATGGGTGAAGCAGGAGTGTTAATTCAGTGGGGGCACTATTATAGTGTTTTCCAGCCAGCTGCACTTCCTCTCTCAAAGGTACGGAAGGAGGCGAGGTTTCTTCTTAGTGATTTCAATCAAGTCATGAGGAATTCTCAAAAGGGCTCTAGTTAATGAAAAGCCATGGGCTTCTGCTTTTGAATAGATGATAAAACTCTTGACAAACACTTTCCATCTTTACCTCAGACTCTATGTCTAAATAACCCTGAGCATATTCTGAACTTTATCCACCATCCCTGATTCAAAGCACAAATGATCACACCCAGAGGCTAAATGCTTTCAGTTCATGTCAGTGACCCAGAACTTGAAAGCGACCCTCTCCTCACCTTCTAGTTCTCTACACTGTCATGATTACAACATCCTGAATCCTAATTAATCTGAAAAGCATGATGAGGTTAAACAGTCATCTCTCATCCCTTCAGTAAGTAGACTCCACTCAAAGGGATGTAGCTGTAACAGAGTTTTGTTTTATTTTTACAAGGCTTTTTCTGTATAGTAATTGGAAATGGAAACGGTGGAAAAAAAAGGTTACCTAGTCATCTATTCTGGACAAGGATAATTATTGCTTCAGAGGATATATCTATTGCCATCTGACCACCCATGTAAGGTTTATAGACTCGAAAGTGACTATGCAACAAATTGTTTTACTGGACACCTTTGATCCGTACTAAGGTTATATCAGTAAATATTATTATTCAATAAAATTCATCACTCACCCTTCTGAATTAGGCATGTGTCTGCTCGCACAATGAAAGAGTGTTGATAATAATCTAAAAACTAAAGGAAATTTCCCTGAAATGATGTTTAGCCTGTGGTGATCATCCACTCTTTGTAAATGTTACAGAATTTTGCCATTTGCCAGGAGAGATGTACCTACATTTTTCTACTACCTGGACAAAATGGTGAGAACAGGAACAAATTAAACTCAGTAGAATATTTAGACCATAGTGACATGCTAGGTGTGTCCATGAAGTAACTACAAATGAATGAATTGATATTCAAAGTTCAGAAATAACCCTCTCACATGTAGAGTGAATAATAATCCAAAATACCATAATATTATCCCCTAAGACTCTGCATAAAGAAATGGGACCAAGTAACTTCAAAATGTTTTTGCCTGGAAGAAGCTGCTGGTTAACTTTCCTGGATCAAATCTGTACCGTATTCCATCCAGAGACTCTGAGCCCAGTGATGACAAAGATCACTTGCATTCACTAAAGCGCAACTTTTTACTTGTGTTTATGCAATGTTTCACTAACTTCAGCTCCTTAAAATTTTAATCTAACAGTCATCCTGGTAAGAACTCATGTAGTCAGGCACCAAATGAACCAGGCCAAGCAAGTGCCCTGCTGAACATGTGCAGACTCCCCGAGCTTTGGAATGCATTTTGTAATTTAGCTTCCCAATTATGTTTTACTGATGTTTTCACTGATGCCCCACAGATTCTTTGGAACCACTGAGCCAAATACGTTTATCATTTTAGAATACATTTTTAAGTTAAAGTATAGTTAAAAAAATAAAACAGGGACACTCCAAGCCTTGCAAGAAGACATCTCCATCACAACCAGCATAAGTGTGGATTATAGATGCATACTACATACTAAGGAAGATGGATGTACAGCTGATAAAAGTCACATGAACAGTTTATTGGGTATTTTGTAGCTTATCATTCCCATTTTACACCTTAGAGCACTGAATGCAAAGATGAAATGATTTGCCCTTTCAGGTTAGATTCGACTCTGAGAATGATCCAGCAGTTCTTGGCTTCTAAGTCTTGGCTAGCCAGGCAAGGGCAGAGAAAAACTGGGACCCAGGACTCTAGAATCTCACTTCAGTATTCTTTCTCCTGCCTCACACCACACGTTTCTTTGATTAGTAAACATATTAGGAAGCTTGTGTTGAAAGCAGAATTGAAAGGAGGTCTCACCAGTGTATTTGTCCCATCCCTTCCTCCTCTTGCTGAGTAAGTCTCTATTGGCCTGACAACAAAGGGGATTCCCTAAATCTACTGCTTTTGTGTGCATTCTCTCCTCCCTCTTTTCCTTTGTTCTGAAACAAAATGCTGTGAAAGAGAGACTCCAGGAAGGGGCCTGTGTGTGCTGTGTGTTCAGTCACTCAGTCGTGGCCAACTCTTGGCGACTCCATAGAATGCAGCCCACCAGAATCCTCTGTCCATGAAATTTTCTGGGCAAGAATACTGGAGTGGGTTGCCATTTCCTACTCCAGAGAATCTTCCCGGCCCAGGGATGGAATCTGTGTCTCTTGAGGCTCCTGCACTGGCGGGCAGGTTCTTTACCACTGAGCCACCTGGGAAGCCCATGACCTCATGGTTATCAATTCAAGTTTGAAGCTGAAACACCGCCTCATGTCTTGCTCCCGAACTGACATGGACTCTCAAACTACCCGTGTGACTGCATCCCTCTGGTTTGGGTTCTCAGTACCTTGGAGTCAAACTATAAGAGACTGAAATAGGTCTGAGGGTCCTCCTTGGGCCCAGGTGGTACAGCCATTGTTGCAGTCTAATTGCCTGTTAAAGAAGAAAATGTTCAGTGTTCCATACAGGTCTTTCATCACCATCAGATTTCAGGTCTGTGTTTGTGTAGCTTGGCCTTTGCTCACAGCAAGGGGCAAATCTTTCTTTTGACCATCAAGGAAGCAGTATTTTCACAGACCTTTTGACACACAAGAGCCAAGCTGCTCTAGACTCTCCTTCCCCATCAAAATGAAGATGTCTCTAGCTGGAGACCCGGACCTTTCCTCCCTAGCCCTTCCTTACCGTGCCAACCCTTCTGGAATAATTATGCCTCCTGGCCATGGCCATGCTTTCAGGATTACCCTCCACTGATATTCCCTCCACTGGTTTCCAGGGGCCTCTGGGGACATTGTGAACAAAACACCCAAGTACAGCTCTCTGCTCCCTCATGCTAACGTGTCGGAATGGGGTACACAGGCTGGATGACCCTCAAGGGCAGCAAAGAACAGCTTATATAGGAGAGGACAACATTTCAGAAGCCAAAAAGTGGATATTTTCTTATTTCTTAACTTTCCTACTTTAATAAGATTATTTAGAATAACATAAAGATCAATAAGAATTGAGTGTGGTCACCCCTGAAAGCTGTAACTTTTATTTGAGTAGGGCTGTGTCGGGGGACTGTTGCTTTATCATTATGGCCTGGAAGATTAATTTGACATTTACTGTGAACCTGTCATGCTTTGCTGTTAATAAAAATTCTTAAAGGAAAGACAGAAAGGAAACTTAATCTTGGGCATGATCAAGCCAGAGAATTATTTTGAGAGGAAGGAGAGGGTGGAAGAGAAACCTGGATTCCTTCCAAAGGTCCAATGGGCCTCAAAAGTCAGTCTGGAGAAACTCTTCTAGACAGCTACAGGCTTGAGCCCACCGTGTAACAGAGAAAGCCTCTTTGCTATAGCTCTTCTGAATTGAGCAAATCTGGGGAGAGGATATATATTTTAAGGTCATATATCGGCTCCATAAACCAGTTCAGTGGTCCAAATGTTTCAAAGCAAAAATCCTAACCATAAGATCTTTTTGCTATTATTGTGGTTATATGATGCAGCCCTTAATTTAATTGGGACAGGGGCATAGAGTGGCTGTACACAGGTACAGCGCCATCTAAATACTGGGTAAATGTCTTTCCTCTGTCAATGAAGGCAGAACAGCTTCTCATATTTCTCCCACACCATCTCCTCATTAAATTCTTGACCTAAGGAAGTAAGACATGTCAGTAGACAGTTTTATTGACCCTGTTGAGACGTGTGGAATGTTGTGTCTTCTCTTTATGGGTCTCTTGGTAATTGACTATGCTTGTAAAGTTGTAAGAAAGCGCATCTCATGGTTAGACTTTCTTGTCCTTTTCCACCCCCCAGCAAGCTGAAGGCAAAGCCATGAACAAGTAGGTTGACATGTGGTTCTGGTCCACAAGGCTCTCTTGCTTCTAACATAATCTAAAGCTGGGGACTTGATGGGCTGGAATATTTGGGTTTGTTGCCTTCCAGTTTATTTACTCTATCGGGACACTTCCGAGTATGGATTGCTACTGTAGGAAGAGCTGTGCTCTGCCTTGGAAAAGCTATTTGTTGATGAAACACTAATTGTAAAATAGTTACCTCCGAGAACCCAAATGTAATTACATTAAGTTTAATTACGTATCATTAATTATATGAAATATTTAAATTGTTATGTTGAATTGTGCCGCATTCATCGCTGTACATTTTTGCTGGTGTGTAGAGCAGATGTGCTTGAGGAGTTTGGATGTCATCCAGAAGTTAGTGAATTCTTACTGTTGGGATAATCGGGGCCTGATTTATACCATCTATTGAAAAACAATGGCTGCACATTTTCAGTGATGCAGTAACATCAAGGGTAGGGCTGCTGTGACTTATGCCTAGGTGATATTTTGGTAATCATCTCTGGCTGCAAACTTTAAGTTTAATCAACCAACTATAAGGAAGTCAAAAGCCTAATTTCTTATGTAAATCAACATGAGCCAAACAAGCATTTCTTGTTTCTGTTGGGAGAGAGCCATTCCTTTCTCGGCTATGAAACTGACACTTTATTTAGGATGCCTGAATTACCAAAGGAGTCCAGCATTAAATCACACGCCTTGTTCTCAGATATTCACTTAGATTAATACACCATTAGAAAGTATGTATATACTCCACTTACATCCAGTTTTCTAACTTGATTGAAAGCATGGTGAAGCTTCCATATAAGTGGAAGAGAAAGCAGTGGTAGAGACTCACAGTAAATTTTGCTTTTCCAGTATGTGACTAGTACTTATCAGATCGGATACTAAATGCAATGATTGATGTTCAGTTATGTTAAACAAACACAGGCACTGGAGTTTACTCTTTTAAGGCTTTCATATTTACATCCATTTGGAGGACAGCAAAGCAGAGAAGCAGTCATTTAAGTAGAAATGCTGCAGAAAGGAAAAATATGTATGACTTGTATTTCTGCCAATCAAACAGGTAGTACAATTTAAATGTAAATTTTATTCTTGTCTATACAAATACTATCCAGTGTTCACAGCAGCTTTGCCCTGCTCCACTCATTTTAGTTTAACAAAATTTCACAAAATTTGGAAAAAGAAAATAGTGTCTCATCAGTCACACGTCATGGCGTGTCACTTCCACCATCTTTGGAGAGGATGTGTCCTGTAGAAGTTCGTTTTCAGCATGATCTGTGTCTATAACTTGAAGAGTTAACATGTAAAGGAAACTAATATCATTTGTAGAGATGTGGATAGTCTGTTCGTATGGAGCTAAGTCAGTCAGAAAGAGAAAAACAAATACNGTGAAGTGATATGCAAGTGATCACAGCTAGTACAATCTAGCTTACCAAGCAAAATACTTATGAGCCTGGAAAAATGCTTTTCACTAAGGAAAGGAAGACAATACGGCCTAACGAGGAGGTGGTTGGTACCCCATACAGAGACAGATGTCTGAAGAGGGAACTGCAATCAGCGTCTCTAGCCAAGATGGCATCAGGACATGGCGCGTCTTGGTTTATCAGTGGCATTTACATCTGATCAGCTGTCTTGCACACCTGGACGACCCTGGTGGCTCAGTAAGAGCCACCTGTCAGTAAGGAGACACAGGTTTGTACCCTGGGTTGGGAAGATCCTCTGGAGAAGGAAATGGCAATCCACTCCAAGAATCCAAGTGTTCTTGCCTGGGAAATTCCATGGACAGAGGAGCCTGGTGGGTTACAGTCCATGGGGTCACAAAAGAGTCAGATACTACTAAGCAACTAAACAGCAATGACAAGCCGTCTCAAACACTTTGAAACTTGGCCCTCAGCGCATCTGATCTCTCAGAAGCAAGTCAGGAAGTCAAAGAAGACTTAAACATCACTTCTGGCACATTGCAAGTATCCAAGAGAAACGCTGGAGCCCCACTGGTTAAAATAAAATCCCATCCGTTAATAAAAAATAGATATCATCAGCAGTGAGGAAACCTTGACCCCTTGCCTAGCGGGCTGTCGGAACATTCTTTTCAGTTTAGAATTCCAGGAAAGGCTTCCAGCTAACAGGGAAATGTAGCCACTGCTACACGGAGAAGGCCAGCAGCATAATTTCCAAGAGCAATCCTCAGACCAAAAGAAGCCAGGAGGAGCAGGGATGCGGCCAACTGGAGGAAGCTCACAGCCTGGGAAACTGCACTTGTCACTTGCTTCTCACACACACCATGGGGGACGTCAGAGCGAGTGTGGTACAGGGAATCGAGCGCTGGGCTCAGAGAGCAGCTTTGGTTTTGTCTCAGCATGGATCCATCTGGTTGTGCGGCGCTGGGCCTCTCACTTTATTTCCTCACCTTGCAGGTTCCCCGTCAGCACAGAGCAGCACATTAAACAAAAACAAACTCGGATGTGACCACATTTCACCTTTTATAAATATGGTAGGCATGGAACAAAGGGTTTCCAAATATCCCAGAGGAAAGTCGCAATATGACACATGAGATCCAAATGGGATATTTCTGACCCACATTGTGTGGAGATGAGCACTTTGATTTCTTTTTTTCTACTAGAAAATCATTTACCCACAAAGATCGAGGATGGGATTGGACTTAAAATGTCACTCTCTAGGACAATCTTCTTGGGAAATACTTGGGTAAATGATGATGCTTATAACTAAGAATAGGAGGAAAGGAAAAGACAAAGAAAAAAATAACAGACCATATATGTATCAAAGCCAAGGCCCTGGCCTGATGTATGTGATGTTCTTATCAAGTGAAAGTGAAAGTTGCTCAGTTGTGTCTGACTTTTTGTGACCCCATGGACTGTAGCCCACCAGATCCTCTGTGCATGGAATTCTCCAGGCAAGAAAACTAGAGTGGGTTGCCATTCCCATCTCCAGGGGAGATGCCATTCCCAACCCAGGGATTGAACCTGGGTCTCCCACATTGCAGGCAGACTCTTCATGGTCTGAGCCACCAGGGAAGTTCCTAACAAGGAGATTCTACTGAGCCTGTGCCTGGAGCCCAAGATTGTAGTTAGTCTTGCTGTTGGCCCAAGTGAGAGTGTAGCCCTGGAAACCACCTCCGCATCTCTTTTCATGGCCATGGAAGTGTTTTATTTGTCTGACAAAGGCCAGAAGTAAACTCAAGACTCAAGAGCAGGGCTTTCTGTGGGGACAACACAGGAGGTCAGAAATACAGGAGGGACTTTCAACAGCCAGGTCTCTGGGGGACTCGGAGACAGCAGTGAGAAAGCTGTCATATCTTCTCTGATTATTAGTCTGACAAGGTGAGGAAAGTTCACAGTGAGCATCATGGCAGGAAATGGAGAGATGCCGCCCTCCAACAGCCCAAGGATGTCCAAGAGGAAGCTGGGCAACAAGAATACGAGGGGCATTGTTTCTGAAGGTCTATGTGGTCCCTCTTGGGGAACAACAGAAATCAATCCTAATTCTTCAGTTTTATAGGTGGGGGTTGCATGTTCCCAGAAACACAACTATTTCAGATATAGAAAATGAAACAAGATAGAGAAGATAAAAGGAATTTTGCCCTGATGCCATCTGTACCCAGGCCATAGGTACGGCCATGTCACACCTGCGTTACACAGGTACACATGTAAAATGTCCAAGACTACGATAGGGCAGCGTTGCTTGCATCAAATGCAAAGATGACTCTCTGAGAGAGGCTGCAGAAGTCTCATGGCTCTTGAAGCAGAGCTTGCTGCTGCTGCTGCTGCTAAGTCGCTTCAGTCATGTCCGACTCTGTGTGACTCCATGGACGGCAGCCCACCAGGGTCCCCCTTCCCTGGGATTCTCCAGGCAAGAACACTGGAGTGGGTTGCATTTTACATCTGAATATAATTTAAGTAAATGGGAGGGAAGAATGAGAAATTTCCGATCCATCACCCCCACAGAGAAAAAGATACATCTGAAAGAGAATTAGATGCACAGGCCTATCTATCAAATTGGAGAGTGCATATTGGATAGACTAGGGAGATGAAATTGCATAGTTAGAATAATAGAATACATACACAGAAAATAGAATTATACATCAGAATATATAGTATTGCTCACAAGGGCAGGCCTTCATCCTGTGCTGTGCTGTGCTGAGTGACTCTGTCCTGTCTGACTCTTTGCGACCCCATGGAGTGAGCCCACCAGGCTCCTCTGTCCCTGGGAATTCTCCAGGCAAGGATACTGGAGTGATTTGCAATGCCCTACTCCAGGGGATCTTCCCAACCCAGGGATCCAACCTAGGTCTCCAGCATTGCAGGTGGATTATTTACCATCTGAGCCACCAGGAAAGCCCAAGAATCCTGGAGTGGATAGCTTATCTCCAGGGGATCTTCCCGACCCAGGAATCAAAACGGGGTCTCCTGTATTGCAGGCAGGTTCTTTACCAGCTGAGCTGCCAGGAAAGCCTGCCTTCATCCTAACTGCACCCTGTTGGGTATCTGATGCACTGTTGTCTACATAAATCCTGGAAAACATCTCTGTACGCATGGGTGGAGATAGTACATGCTGGAGGTGGTTTAGTCGCTAAGTTGTGTCTGACTCTTGCCATCCCTTCTACTTTCCAAGAGGAAAATTTCAGATACCACAGGGGGGAAAGAAAAAAACAACATTCACCCACAGATATCACGCCAAGATCAGAAATCAGGTCACCTGCCCACAGTCAGTTCTTGCTACCTGTGTACATACCAGTGAAAGTACTCGTTTCAAATGACTACAGTGAAAAACTGTCTGGCTTAATATCAACTTAATAATTAACTTTATGACCTTATGCAAGTATTCCAGTAATTAGTCATATTAAGTTCAAACATTAAGTTTTACTATGCCCATGCATAACATACACTATATAATGCATAATAAACGCAATGTAATATGTAACATGTAAAACAGCAAATAATAGATATTGATATATAGATACTGATACTGATATATATATATAGATAGATAGATAGAAAGATAGATAATGATATATATACATATATGCTCATGCATTTGTACTCAGTCAGTCATGTCTGACTCTTTGCAACCACATGGACTATAGTCTGCCAGGCTCTACTGCCAATGGAATTTTCCAGGCAAGAATACTGAGTGTGTTGCCCTTTCTTCCTCCAGGGCATCTTCCTTACTCAAGGATCGAACCCAGGTCCCCTGCATCTCCTGCACTGGCAGGCAGATTTTTTACCACCGTATCACTTGGGAAGCCATATACTATATATGTATAGTAAATATAAACACATTATATACATATATGCATATATATATATAATACAAACATGCATACATATATTTAATGGAAGGGATAGGCAAGGGAAAGTCTATTTAGGACCTTAAAAAATCTATTTATGTAAAATAACTGGAAATATAGTTTATTTATATTGGGATTTAAGGAACTATATTAAATACATCAGTGAATCTTCCTGAAGAAATTTTGGCTTTGTTTGTTTCAAAGAACTACTTTATTTTCCTCTAAGATGGATTTTAGATAACCTTATTCTGCTCTCAGTGGAGAAAAAAAAATTCATGGCTTATGTTTGTAATATAAGTGCCTATGCTTTCTGAAAAATTATTCCTTAATTAACCTACACATAAAAAATACATTTTATGGGCTATTTTTAGCACTGCTTTCAAAGTGGACATTTTCCTATTTTGAAGATTTTTCAACTGTAGGCAAAGTAAAACAAAATCCTTCCTTCGATGGCTCAGAGAACACACTGAATTAGCTGCAATATCTATGTCCATTTGTATGAGGTCAGGGGAAAAAGCCTTAATCTTTTTTGTTTCAAAGATTCCACTCAGATCCCACCAAGCTCAATTATTAATTTTTCAAAACATTAAATAAGACATGTTTCACCTCCTCTTAAGATGACCTGACTCAATGTTTTCCTATGGCTAGTAGACTTAACGGGACCCTTCTGTCCCATTACAACCAAGTAAAACTGTTTCCGTCATCAACAATTGTGTGAATGGACTTTCATTTACTGTCTGGGTCTATGTTCTTCCTCACTTCTCTTTATGTATATATATCAGTTCAGTTCAGTCACTCAGTCATGTCTGACTCTTTGCAACCCCATGAATCACAGCACTCCAGGCCTCCCTGTCCATCACCAATAAGCAGAGTTAACTCAAACTAGCGTGCATTGAGTCGGTGATGCCATCCAGCCATCTCATCCTCTGTCATCCCCTTCTCCTCCTGACCCCAATCTCTCCCAGCATCAGGGTCTTTTCCAATGAGTCAACTCTTCACATGAGGTGGCCAAAGTACTAGAGTTTCAGCTTCAGCATCAGTCCCTCCAATGAACACCCAGGATTGATCTCCTTTAGATTGGACTGGTTGGATCTCCTTGCAGTCCAAGGGACTCTCAAGAGTCTTCTCCAATACCACAGTTCAAAAGCATCAATTCTTCGGCGCTCAGCTTTCTTCACAGTCTAACTTTCACATCCATACATGACCACAGGAAAAACCATAGCCTTGACTAGACGGACCTTAGTCGGCAAAGTAATATCTCTGCTTTTGAATATGCTATCTAGGTTGGTCATAACTTTTCCTACAAGGAGCAAGCACCTTTTAATTTCATGGCTGCAGTCACCATCTGCAGTGATTTTGGAGCCCAAAAAAGTAAAGTCTGCCACTGTTTCCACTGTTCCCCCATCTATTTGCCATGGAGTGATGGGACTGGATGTCATGATCTTAGTTTTCTGAATGATGAGATTAAAGTCAATTTTTTCACTTTCCTCTTTCACTTTCATCAAGAGCCTTTTTAGTTCCTCTTCACTTTCTGCCATAAGGGTGGTGTCATCTGCATATCTGAGGTGACTGATATTTCTTCCAGCAATGTTGATTCCAGTTTGTGCTTCACTAAGCCTGGGTATCTGATTTAAATAAGCAGGGAAACAATATACAGCCTTGGTGTACTACTTTACTCATTTAGAACCAGTCTGCTGTTCCATTTCCAGTTCTAACTGTTGCTTCTGACCTGCATACAGATTTCTCAAGAGGCAGGTCAGATGGTCTGGTATT
>SJYW01022240.1:367152-380588 GCA_006410735.1 Raphicerus campestris | reverse complement strand
TATCACGCCAAGATCAGAAATCAGGTCACCCGCCCACAGTCAGTTCTTGCTACCTGTGTACATACCAGTGAAAGTACTCGTTTCAAATGACTACAGTGAAAAACTGTCTGGCTTAATATCAACTTAATAATTAACTTTATGACCTTATGCAAGTATTCCAGTAATTAGTCATATTAAGTTCAAACATTAAATTTTACTATGCCCATGCATAACATACACTATATAATGCATAATAAACGCAATGTAATATGTAACATGTAAAACAGCAAATAATAGATATTGATATACAGATACTGATATTGATATATATATAGATAGTGATATATATATATATATAGATATTGATATATATACATATATGCTCATGCATTTGTACTCTGTCAGTCATGTCTGACTCTTTGCAGCCACATGGACTATAGTCTGCCAGGCTCTACTGCCAATGGAATTTTCCAGGCAAGAATACTGAGTGGGTTGCCCTTTCTTCCTCCAGGGCATCTTCCTTACTCAAGGATCGAACCCAGGTCCCCTGCATCTCCTGCACTGGAAGGCAGATTTTTTACCACCGTATCACTTGGGAAGCCATATACTATATATGTATAGTATATATAAACACATTATATACATATATGCATATATATATAATACAAACATGCATACATATATTTAATGGAAGGGATAGGCAAGGGAAAGTCTATTTAGGACCTTAAAAAATCTATTTATGTAAAATAACTGGAAATATAGTTTATTTATATTGGGATTTAAGGAACTATATTAAATACATCAGTGAATCTTCCTGAAGAAATTTTGGCTTTGTTTGTTTCAAAGAACTACTTTATTTTCCTCTAAGATGGATTTTAGATAACCTTATTCTGCTCTCAGTGGAGAAAAAAAAATTCATGGCTTATGTTTGTAATATAAGTGCCTATGCTTTCTGAAAAATTATTCCTTAATTAACCTACACATAAAAAATACATTTTATGGGCTATTTTTAGCACTGCTTTCAAAGTGGACATTTTCCTATTTTGAAGATTTTTCAACTGTAGGCAAAGTAAAACAAAATCCTTCCTTCGATGGCTCAGAGAACACACTGAATTAGCTGCAATATCTATGTCCATTTGTATGAGGTCAGGGGAAAAAGCCTTAATCTTTTTTGTTTCAAAGATTCCACTCAGATCCCACCAAGCTCAATTATTAATTTGTCAAAACATTAAATAAGACATGTTTCACCTCCTCTTAAGATGACCTGACTCAATGTTTTCCTATGGCAAGTAGACTTAACGGGACCCTTCTGTCCCATTGCAACCAAGTAAAACTGTTTCTGTCATCAACAATTGTGTGAATGGACTTTCATTTACTGTCTGGGTCTATGTTCTTCCTCCCTCCTCTTTATGTATATATATCAGTTCAGTTCAGTCACTCAGTCACGTCTGACTCTTTGCGACCCCATGAATCACAGCACTCCAGGCCTCCCTGTCCATCACCAACAAGCAGAGTTAACTCAAACTAGCGTGCATTGAGTCGGTGATGCCATCCAGCCATCTCATCCTCTGTCGTTCCCTTCTCCTCCTGACCCCAATCTCTCCCAGCATCAGGGTCTTTTCCAATGAGTCAACTCTTCACATGAGGTGGCCAAAGTACTAGAGTTTCAGCTTCAGCATNAGGCTTTCTTATCTCTCCTTGCTATTCTTTGGAACTCTGCATTCAGATGCTTATATCTTTCCTCTTCTTTGCTTTTTGCTTTTCTTCTTTTCACAGCTATTTGTAAGGCCTCCCCAGCCAGCCATTTTGCTTTTTTTTTGCATTTCTTTTTCATGCAAAAAAACTGCATGATCCCTGTCTCCTGTACAATGTCAAGAACCTCAGTCTATAGTTCATCAGGCACTCTATCAGATCTCCCTTAAATCTATTTCTCACTTCCACTGTATAATCATAAGGGATTTGATTTATGTCATACGGTCTAGTGGTTTTCCCTACTTTCTTCAGTTTAAGTCTGAATTTGGCAATAAGGAGTTCATGATCAGAGCCACAGTTATCTCCCAGTCTTGTTTTTGCTGACTGTATAGAGCTTCTCCATCTTTGGCTGCAAAGAATATAATCAATCTGATTTTGGTGTTCACTATCTGGTGATGTCCACGTATAGAGTCTTCTCTTGTGTTGTTGGAAGAGGGTGTTTGCTATGACCAGTGTGTTCTCTTGGCAAAACTCTATTAGCCTTTGCCCTGCTTCATTCAGTATTCCAAGGCCAAATTTGCCTGTTACTCCAGGTGTTTCTTGACTTCCTACTTTTTCATTCCAGTCCCCTATAATAAAAAGGACATCTTTTGGGGGTGTGAGTTCTAAAAGGTCTTGTAGATCTTCATAGAACCGTTCAACTTCAGCTTCTTCAGCATTACTGGTTGGTGCATAGACTTGGATTACCATGGCTTGGAAATGAACAGAGATCATTCTGTTGTTTTTGAGATCGCATACAAGTACTGCATTTCAGACTCTTTTGTTGACCATGATGGCTACTCCAATTCTTCTAAGGGATTCCTGCCCACAGTAGTAAATATAATGGTCATCTGAGTTAAATTCACCCATTTCAGTCCATTTTAGTTCGCTGACTCCTAGAATGTCAACGTTCATTCTTGCCATCTCCTGTTTGACCACTTCCAATTTGCCTTGATTCATGGACCTGACATTCCAGGTTCCTATGCAATATTGCTCTTACAGCATCGGACCTTGCTTCTATCACCAGTCACATCCACAACTGGGTATTTTTTCTTCTTTGGTTCCATCCTTTCATTCTTTCTGGAGTTATTTCTTCACTGATCTCCAGTAGCATATTGGGCACTTACTGACCTGGGGAGTTCCTCTTTTGGTAACCTATCATTTTGCCTTTTCATACTGTTCATGGGGTTCTCAAGGCAAGAATACTGGTTTGCCATTCCCTTCTCCAGCAGGAGAATGTATATGTAAATCAGAGTGGTTGTTTAAGACAGAGGTGATTAAAATGTTACTGTGAAAAGGTGCAGATTCAACAATCCAATGTGGTACATTTGCCTTTAGGCACACTTCAGTTCCATAACTTAGCAGGGACAAATTTATTTTTGTAGTAATGCACGGAGCATTTAAGGCCAGGTTGTTTATATTTATAGCAGCTGCAGATAAACAATAAAAGCAGTTGAGTGAAGCTGGTGGAATAGACCCTCTTTTGATGGAATAACAGTCTTCAGTCTTGAAGCAGCATGAAGCATTTTCAAGTTGTTGCAGAATCTTTTATGCCTGGAGTATAAAGCTTGGGGTCTCTTGCAATTCAGGTTTTCAAATCTGACCTTAGAAGAGGAGGCATGTGAATGCTTTAATGTGTCCCCTCCCAATGTATAGGCTGAACTAACTCCCAGGCTCCCAAAATATAACTGTGTTTAGAGATTAAGTCTTTGAACAGGCGTTAAGTTAAAATAGGCGGCTGGAACTGTCCCTAATTCAATGTGGTATCTGTGTAAGATGAAATGCGAACACAGAGCAATACAAGGGATGTGTGTACACAGAGGAAAAGTTGGGAGGCACTGCGAGAGGCTTCCGTATTCAAAGACAAGGAGCCACGCCTGCCGGCACCTTTCTCTTAAACATCTGGCCTCCAGAACCATGAGAAATTACTGGATGGTGGTTTGAATCATTCAGTCTCTAGTATTTTGTTATGGAGGTCCAAACCAAGATGGGGCATAAAGTGACTCCTCACTGCTCATTCCTGCACTGCCATTATCTTAGTTAACGGTGATGGTTTTGCATTGACTCCAATCATCAGTAAACTATGTACTTACATTAGTTGCTCCCCTTCCGCACCTTGTATTGCTTCATTATTGCTATTGTGATTAGATATTTTCTCCCTGACCAGACTGTCTACAACTCCAGGTCACTATGTCTATCATGGGCTTCAGTAGAAAAAATCAACATGTACTGTTGTACTGACAATATGTGGGTCAAACTGATACTAAATTCAAAGTTTACAAACAAAAGTGTTCCTTTTGCCTCAGATAAAATGAAGGGATTATTCCACAACAGAAGTCCAAAATAATATAAGCTAGGAAAAGTTGTGGCCTCAATGTAGCTGTTAAAGAATGTTTCAAGACAGATTAGATTTTATCATCTAAAACAGAAAGGGTGCAAATGCCTGAAGCTATAAACTTTAAAAGATGGTTTAAGATGTAAGAAATTTAAAATGAGCTGTTCCACTGGTCTCCTGTGCAATAAACAGGGCAAAGGTACCTGGATAAACATCTCTAGCTTTAGGCTGAGAGGCATAAAGTCAAAATTAGCACCTATTACATTCCAATAGCATTGAAGGGAAGGACTTGGGACAACTAGAGGATGGGAAAGAAATTAAACAAGCATATGATCACGAAAGCAAACCCGTCAACCTTTATTTGGGTTGCTCTAAACACTGCTTGGAAAACTCCTACTCATCCTTCAACTCCCTAGATCTTAGGTCCTCTCCTATGGAAAACTTTTTCAAACATCCAGGAAGTTCTCTGTACATACTTCAAATGTAGCATTTATCAGATTGTATAGCAACTGTTGCTCTATTCAATTAAAATTAAAACATTAAATTAAGATGTCCTGATATATATCACTAAGAAAGATAATTCAGTGGTACAATTCTTTCTTGTCACATAGAATTTCAGTTTATACTTAGTGAAACAGCCCTTTTAAACTTGTTTAAATATCAATTCTTTATGGCATGTTACTCTGGTCATACCCAGAAAGGTAAAATTACTAGCAAATTATGAGTAAATAATTCCCAGAACTTCTTTTTACTCAGAGTTTGACTTCTTAATCTCTTTTTGAATCAGAGTTGTGGATACTTTTTATTTTTCTCATACAACTGTACACTCTGAGCCATGGGGAGGCTACATGATACCTATTTCTAAAATCAGTGCTTCCCTATTTTGTTTGGAGTTTTCCTCCAAACCTCTGGAGTTGCTCTGTAAAGTTGCGCACCCTTGCACAGACTATAATTATGTCACATTTTCCCTTTGCCTAACAATGACTGTAATATTCAAAGATGGTAAAATAAGAAAAAGAATATGTGCCTTAGAAACATCTAAATATAACAATGACATTCCCTTGATTTTTCACTATCTTTCTGCTTTATTATTCTGTGTATTCAGAACAAAGGGAGAAAGCTCTGGATACTCATGTATCCCAGTCCCTGCGGGAGCTCCGCCTGTGCTCTCATAATTAGTGCCTAATTTTCTGAAAGAACATGAAACAAATTTAAAAGGACTGTTGTTCAGTCGCTAAGTGATCTCCAAATCTGTGTGACCACATGCACTGCAGCCAGGCTTCCTATCTCCCGGAGTTTGCTTAGACTCATGCACATTGACTTGGTGATGCCATCCAACCATCTCATCCTCTGTTACCGCCTTCTCCTGCCTTCAATCTTTCCCAGCATCAGGGTCTTTTCCAATGAGTCGACTCTTTGCATCAGGTGCCCAAGTATTGGACCTTCAGCTTGAGCACTGGCCCTGCCACAGATCGGGGGGTGGGGATGGTTTCAAGATGACTCAAATGCATTACATTTATTGCGTACTTTATTTCTATTATTATTATAGCAGCTCCACCTCAGGTCATCAGGCATTAGATCCCAGAGGTTGAAGACCCCCGCCTTTGAGAGCCGTTTCCCTGACTTCCTCTTTACAAAGACTTGTCCTGTCCTCTCACTTCAGCTCTCCCAGTCTTAAGCAAACGAATTTCTCTCTTTTCCATCTTTCTACCTCAAATGACAGTTGTAGCGAGTGTGCATCTATCTCGTTATTACTGATCTTTCTAGTCAACGACTGAGTCAGCTTCCTCTGCATTTCCCACCACCAGGGCTAAAGCCAACAGGCACTCTGAGCACTGCTGAATGCCGTTCAAACGAATAAACCAGCGGATTTGCTTCATCCTTTAGGGAATGGTTAAAATCAAAATGTATTACATGACACAATGCAATGCTATACAATAGCTAAAAGGAATAAATAGACTTCAAACACTTAATGTTATACATGTAAAATGTGTGGGTAGTAGTTGCCTGGGGCCCAGGGAGGGACAAGTCTGAAGGTGGTTATCCTCCACAAGGATTTTTGCTTTTTCTCTTTCTTTTCATTTTAAAAATACATAATACTAAAAGCAACTTGCTTGTTAATTCAGGATGGTAGGAGCATAGGTGTTTGTTAGAGTATTCTTTATGCTTCCTGTAGCATTTAAAAATTTAAAATAAACATTTTTCAACTTTTTAATGCATCGGAGATCTTTTCTATTTCATTAACTGGATATGAAGGAAAACCTTCATTGTGACATTCTATCATTCAATGCTTTCAAGTCTAGCATCATCATATATGTGTATGTGTTTATTGATTATCTTTGATTAGACTTTCAGCCACATGCAATTCTGTCTCTATAGCCTCAGCACCTACATCTTTGGCCAAACTTAGGCTCTCAAATAAATATTGTTGAATAAATGAAACAGCATACTGACCATTCTGTGTAACCTTTTAAAGATATTATCTCATCAACTTAGTTCTTGGAATTAATCTTTAGTGAAATTCCTCCACTTACTTTGAACAGTAAATCAACTAATGCACTCCTGAAATTACACGCAGATTTGTTGTATGAGCGGAAACGTGCAGTTTTCTGCATGGAGAAGGGGAAGTGGTAAAAAGGATGCTGACAAATGGTAACGGTGAAAGGCATCAGAGGATGTTGAGAGTGCCTGGAACAAAGGGACAAACCAAAGGGGCACAGAAAGAAAACAGAGAGAGNTGCATAGGAGATCTTTTCTATTTCATTAACTGGATATGAAGGAAAACCTTCATTGTGACATTCTATCATTCAATGCTTTCAAGTCTAGCATCATCATATATGTGTATGTGTTTATTGATTATCTTTGATTAGACTTTCAGCCACATGCAATTCTGTCTCTATAGCCTCAGCACCTACATCTTTGGCCAAACTTAGGCTCTCAAATAAATATTGTTGAATAAATGAAACAGCATACTGACCATTCTGTGTAACCTTTTAAAGATATTATCTCATCAACTTAGTTCTTGGAATTAATCTTTAGTGAAATTCCTCCACTTACTTTGAACAGTAAATCAACTAATGCACTCCTGAAATTACACGCAGATTTGTTGTATGAGCGGAAACGTGCAGTTTTCTGCATGGAGAAGGGGAAGTGGTAAAAAGGATGCTGACAAATGGTAACGGTGAAAGGCATCAGAGGATGTTGAGAGTGCCTGGAACAAAGGGACAAACCAAAGGGGCACAGAAAGAAAACAGAGAGAGAGCTAGGTGGTGATGATGACCAGGTTTATTACTACTATAACAATATAACAATAATTCTAGACCCCGGACTGCCATGCATTGGGTATTTTCTAAGAGCCAAGAACTGTGATGGACTCTTTACATATGTTAACTTAGTTTTCAATTTAGTATCCCGATATTGTACACATGCATAAAGCTCAGATGGTTCTCTCACTAAAGATTGTAGAGACAGTGCCCTGGAGGAGGGCATGGCAGTCCACTCCAGTATTCTCCTCTGGAGAATCCCATGGACAGAGCAGCCTGGCGGCCTACCAGCCATGGGGTCAGAAAGAGTCGGACACGACTGAGCAACTAAGAACAGCACTCAGAAATAATGGCAGAAAGAGCATCAAACCATGAGCTGTTGTACTCCAGAGGGCCAGTTCTCAGTCACTATATAACTGCTGCATTTAATTGCCTTTTCTTTCNGTAACTTAGTTTTCAATTTAGTATCCCAATATTGTACACATGCATAAAGTTCTCTCACTAAAGATTGTAGAGACAGTGCCCTGGAGGAGGGCATGGCAGTCCACTCCAATATTCTCCTCTGGAGAATCCCATGGACAGAGCAGCCTGGCAGCCTACCAGCCATGGGGTCAGAAAGAGTCGGACACGACTGAGCAACTAAGCACAGCACTCAGAAATAATGGCAGAAAGAGTATCAAACCATGAGCTGTTGTACTCCAGAGGGCCAGTTCTCAGTCACTATATAACTGCTGCATTTAATTGCCTTTTCTTTCTTCTCCCTGATCATCATGCACATCTCCGTGATGGCTTACTCCATCCGTTTTATTGGATTTTCCCGGCCAAATTTATAGGGCTAAAGACTCATAGAGGCAGTGGAGCCTTATTAATCAATACTCTCCTCATGTGATGTATGACCAGACACCCATTTGCATTAAGCTGTCCACCCACACCAACTACTATTGTCCAGAAACTACGTAAAACATGCAATTCCTTGGAGAGTGATTCACTTTTAAAGTACCTAAGGGAGTTTTCTCACTACCAGGTAAGAACTTCCTACCCTAGATTCACAACCCAACCTGGTGATCCTGAACTTCCTTGGGGGTGCTATTAAAAATTAATTCTCCCACTCCACGCCATTGTTTCCCAAGCTAGGATCCAAAGTTCAACATTGCTAGAAATGATCAATAGAGACAAAAGTATACTTTTTCAAGGAGATGGAATGGAGTCTCCCAGACCATTTACACCTATCAGTTGAAAAATATCTATCTTGGCAACTTCAAGCATTGGTAAAAGTCAGCTGGTTCATCCCTCCCTCCCCAGGGCCTCTGCTCTGTCATTAATGTCTTATTCATCAGATCCTGTAAAACAAACAAACGAACGACAACAATAGGAGAAAAAATAGAACTATAAACAGAAGCAATGAAAAGAAAAGAAGCTTTAAAAGAAGAAAGGCAAGGCAAGGAAAGGAGGGGCTGAAAAGAAGAAACAGCATAAGAAAGAGTGGAGAAAAGAAAAACAGGAAGGAAGGCCTTCATGAATTCCCTCCTGTTGACAAAGTTTCTACAAAGAGAATCTTCTGTGGGATGAATTAACAACATCCCTCATTTAGTACAGGAGGATGCTGGAAGAAAGCAAGCTTGGTTGGAAACAAACACCAGCTACACCAGTTGGTTCTCTCTATAGCTTCTCATTTGTTTTGTTTCCATTAAAAAGGCATATCCAGCACACGAAACATGGGAAATATACATAATCAAGAGTTTCAGAAAAAGGATAATGCTTCAAGAACAACGACCTACTAGCGCCCTCCTTTCCAGGATGCTGAGACTTAGACTAGCAAAGCTGCATGTCCACAATCCCTCAATTCCAAGGTGTTTAATTTTTATTGTAGAGTCAGAATTAATCGTCACAGAATTTTTTCTCTTAAAGTGTCCTTATTTTTGTTGCTAAGTTTGTTAATTTTCAAGCGTACCCACTCTCTCTTCCTTCATCCCCTTTCCTTCAACTTGAGTAAAAGCCAAAAATTCACATCAGAGGATAGTCTCAAGTGTAGGTGTAAGAAGAGACACCTGGGTCAACCAGATTTCAGCACAGCCACTTACAATGTTAAGACCTGGTGTTCTAATCTGTACAGAGTGGTACACATCCAGAATCACAAAGCTCATTGGCATTAAATTCCACAGGAGGATGTCACTTACAGGGGTTCTACATTTAGCTGTGTGATACTGGGCAACCTGTTCCGTCTAAGTGAGCCTCAGGGTTCTCACCTAATAAATGGCAGAAAAAAAGTTTTATTTGAGAGCTGCTTTTAGCAAAAGGTCACTCAAGTCAAGAGTATGCTGGTAAACGCTTAACAACTGTTTCTCTGGGTGGGTGGGGGGAAGCCCCGATTTGCAGTGTTTGCCCATATCTGTGGTATAAAGGGTTCACCAACTCTGTTTTCAAACTACAGACACTATGCCGTTGAATACTGCAACAGAAAAGATACAGTGAGCTGACTGGAGAACATTCCAGCACACCGATTACTCCGTCTAACTATAGATAATGGCACAGACTTTACATATTTCACCTAAGCTGAAGCTTTTCTCTTCTCTCTGCACATCTCCTTCCTTCTCATAATTCAAAACTCAGCCTCACATCCACTTCTTCCATCAGCATTTCCAAGATCATTTACATCAAAATCAATTCTCTCATCATCTCTCTTATGGCCCAGCATATAAAGAATCTACCTGCAATTAAGGAGACACAGGTTTGATATCTGGGTTGGGAAGATCCCCTGAAGGAAATGGCAACCCACTCCAGTATTCTTGCCTGAAATATCCCATTTACAGAGAAGCCTGGTGGGCTACAATCTAAAGGGTCACAAAGAGTCAGACATAGCTGAATGACTAAGCACATACATTGCACATCTCATTTCTACTCATGATTCAAGACTCAGCCTTACAGCTGCCTCTTCTGTCAGCATTTCCAAGATTATTCACATCTGAATCAATTCTTTCATTGTCATATCTCTAGTTAACTCTTTCTCTATTTTTCCTGTATTTATTAGTTGTGGACAAGTCTATCTTTCCTGTTTCCCCTCTTCTACCACATATCATAATCATAATCTCCACACTGACAGTGCATAGCAAAATCCCCTTCACATAGTAGGGGTTCGGTTAGTGCCCATTGAATAAATAAGTAACTAAAACTACTGGGTTGGCTTAAAAGTTTGTTCTGTTTTTTCCACGAGATCTTAAAAACCCGATCAAACTTTATAGCCAACCCAATACTTTGAAAAAGCATGACAAAGTCTCATCAAGAAGCACTTTTCCCCCTAAAGGACTGAAAACTCTTTGAAAACAGGACAGTGTTTAATTTCTCTTTAAACTCTTTATTTGAAGAATTTAAATAAAGAATCTGGTATTTCATTTGTGCCAGATGAAAGTTTAGAACTAGAGTGAACTGAACCAGAGCAATGGAATTTCCAAAGTGGCTGACGCAGGTGATACTCATAGAATCAGGACAGGAGGGGCCCCACTGGCACCAGGTTCCAACTGACGTCTAAGATTTCAGTCCAGTGTGCTGCTTTTGTCTCAGAGCTGTCTACGAAACCTGGACTTGCCACAGGATGTCACATCGGCAACACCAGTGAACCTTAGTTATCACTAGATGGCAAGACAGGACCACCAAAAGAGCTGAGAGGCACCCAGGCTCCCAGCAGGGAAGCCAAACACGGGGGAACAAAGGACAGCATCCTTCTTCAGCACAGTACCTGTGAACAGAAGTAATCAGGCTGCCAGCTGGAAAGGCAGAGGGTACCTGACGCACACATGAAATGTTAGACTAGATGCAAAATGCTGAAAAGGTGAGCAGAAGGTACAAGCCCAGAAGACCTAGGACCAGGGCTTGCCATTCCCAAGAGGCAGACAGGTAAAATGGAAAATGGTGTCTGGTCTTACCATGGATGACACACTCTCAACAGGAGAGCAAGTCAGGATTGGGAGCTGCTATTTTTGACCATATATGGAATTATATTTTTTAGAAATGAGTACATGTAAAATGCAGAAATTACACTGATACTTTCTTAGAAACTTCAAAAGGCACTTCAGGATGCTTACAAAGCTTGTTTATGATTACACATTAGGGATAACATGATGCATGCCAGTTTACTATGTACCCAGTTAGATCACAGGCTCTGAGACATGAATGGCTTGGCCAAGGCCACACAAGCTAGTACCTGGCAGATCAAACACAGTATGAAGCCAAACCTCCTGCACCTTTTGGCTATGTCCTCATATAAGCTAAGCACAACCAGGACTCTGCAATAATGCTTTGCCTTCATCTTATGGAGGGGTTCCCTGGGGGCTCAGACAGTAAAGAATCCACCTGCAATGCAGGGGACCCATTTCTAATCCCTGGGTTGGGAAGATCCCTTGGAGAAGGGAATGGAATCCCATGGACAGAGGAATCTGGCGGCTTATAGTCAATGATGTCACAAAGAGCCGGACACGACTGAGTGATTAACACTTTTATCTTATGTGGCTTACAAAAATCTGAAAGGCGTTCCACTTAATGTCAAGACTTAGCTTCCAAAGGTACATACTTTGAGGAATAACACTGACATAGACGGAGAAGTTCTTGGCTAATTGAGATTTAAGCAGGAAGGTTTATTATGGTTAAGCCCCACATATTTAAAATAGTACTGGTATTTCAGTTAAGGGTCCAAAAACGGTGGACAGGGGTAAATTTTCCTGGTTGGAGCTCATTCTCTGTTAGGACCTCACTGAACACTCGGATCTGCCTGCTCTTGATCTGGAAGGCTACCTGGCAGATGGATGCTTAGAGTAGAAATCAAGAATGAAAAGATGCCAACGAACGTCGCTTATTCTTTATGAGATTTGTGATGCACCTGGGGTTTTCTTTTCACCTTGTTTGAAATAGGACCAGGGGAAAATGTTATCCCTCATGGACAGCCTTTTATTTTACCCCATGACTTTCTCATTTCTATAGCGTGCTGTTATTTTATTAAACTTTCAAATCCAGTAACGATCACCACAGGCCATTTTTGAGAGATATTTTAAAAACTTTATAGGACTCTTCTGATTTCCTAAAGGAAATCAACCTTAAATATTCATTGGAAGTTATTAGTGCTGAAGCTGAAGCTTCAGTACTCTGGCCACTTGATGCGAAGAGCTGACTCACCAGGAAAAATGCTGATCCTGGGAAAGACTGAAGGCAATAGGAGGAGGGGGGTGGCAGAGGTTGAGATGGTTGGATGGCATCACTGACTCAATGGACATGAATCTGAACAAACTCCAGGAGATAGTGAAGGAAAGAGGAGACTGGAATGCTGGAGTCTATGGGGTTGCAAAGAGATGGACGTGACTTAGTGACTGAATAACACCACCACTTCTGGGCATAATACAAATAATGCACAAGTAAAAGATGGGTGTGAAAGCAAGAACAGCTACTAGTCATGAGCGGCAGAAGACAATTTAATGAGCCTAGAACATCCCACCGCCATTCTAGGCTCAAAGTGGTGATTTCATTCACAGAAATCTAGGTTATTTGCAGTATCCAGTTTTAGTGGCTGCAAGATACTTGGGTTTAAAGAACACTGCCTTTTACCACTGAAGAAGGCAATGGCACCCCACTCCGGTACTCTTGCCTGGAAAATCCCATGGATGGAGGAGCCTGGTAAGTTACAGTCCATGGGGTCGCTGAGGGTTGGACACGACTGAGCGACTTCACTTTCACTTTTCACTTTCCTGCACTGGAGAAGGAAATGGCAAACCACTCCAGTGTTCTTGCCTGGAGAATCCCAGGGGCGGGGGAGCCTAGTGGGCTGCCATCTATGGGGTCACACAGAGTCACACACGACTGACGCGACTTTTACCACTGACCTTTTACCACTGACCTTTTACCACACTGCTGCTGCTGCTGCTAAGTCGCGTCAGTCATGTCCGACTCTGTGCGACCCCTGATGGGGCAGCCCACCAGGCTCCCTCGTCCCTGGGATTCTTCAGGCAATAACACTGGAGTGGGTTGCCATTTCCTTCTCTAAGGCGTGAAAGTGAGGTGAAAGTGAAGTCACTCAGTAAGTGTCTGACTCTTCGTGACCCCATGGACTACAGCCTACCAGGCACCTCTCTCCATGGGATTTTCCA
>SJYW01022240.1:341592-361683 GCA_006410735.1 Raphicerus campestris | reverse complement strand
AAGGAAATGGCAAACCACTCCAGTGTTCTTGCCTGGAGAATCCCAGGGACGGGGGAGCCTAGTGGGCTGCCATCTATGGGGTCACACAGAGTCACACACGACTGACGCGACTTTTACCACTGACCTTTTACCACACTGCTGCTGCTGCTGCTAAGTCGCCTCAGTCATGTCCGACTCTGTGCGACCCCTGATGGGGCAGCCCACCAGGCTCCCTCGTCCCTGGGATTCTTCAGGCAATAACACTGGAGTGGGTTGCCATTACCACACTAGGGCTCATCTAAACCTAAATCAAAATCTTACCAACCCAGATCTCATTTGTACACACTCAAAAGCAAAACTTAGACACAGTCTCTCCAGAAAAGTCAATGTAAGTACAAAATCAATGGATAAATCATACTTTTATAAAAATAAACAGTAATAATACCAACCCAGGTCTCATTTGTACACATCCAAAAGGAAAAACTCAGGCCAAATGCCTCAGGAAAACTCAATATAAGTGCAAAAATCAATGGATAAATCATTTTTTTATAAAAATAAATGAGAACAACAACAAAGTACTTCCTTTTGCTTTTTGCCTAAATAGAAGCTAAAATGATATTCAAAAGAGACATACTTCCTTCGCAAATCTTCCATATATTGGGTCAATGCTAATAAGTATGGTTTTTGGACTAGTCTGGCAAGCAATGCTCTCAACCAAATTCTACTATTATTTACCCTAATTTTCAGTGGAAATGGACACTTAACCAGTTCCCAGCCTTTAGCTGTGCTCACAAGCCCAGAGAATTGACACTGATACAGCACAAGGATGTCCAGACAAGCTCAAGTGCTCAGCTAGGTTTCCAACATTTCCCCTTAGTAAAGCCTGAGTGGACATAAACTGTGATCCTAGTATATTCTCCAGCAAATACCTTCCTGGAAAACACATGCTATACTATTCCTTGTGATTTGTTTCCTGTCCTCTCCCCTCTTTGATATGCTCAAAAAAATCATATACTTTTAGAAAAAAAATCAAGTGCATCATGTTGTTTTTTTTTTTTTTTTCCCCACTATAAATCTCCTTTGCATTATTCTCCCTGTTTTTGCACAAGAAAGATACTTAATCCTTGTCAGGACCAACACGAGAGAGGCATGGGCCATCCCCAGAGATGCAAGGGGGAAACGTCCAGCCTGTTGGAGAGGAGAAGCCTCCTTGCCCTCCCGTCCCTGGCACTCATGATATTGCTTGTTTTTCACCTTTCTCTTGGTGGGAGAGAGGGTAGGTAGGCAATTACCCAAGGCTCCGATTCATGTTCAACTTTGCAAGGAGAGAAAAAGGGTTGGGGCCAAGGTCATGGCCTGGTCTTCTACTTCTTATTTCTTCTATCTCCGAACCATTCATCAACTACTAAGGAATGGACATTTCTTCTTTGGAGGATTGGGGTCTGGGAACTATAATTACCTGGCGATTAGGATTTTAGAAATTACACTTTAGGAAGAAAAGGAAGATCTTAGCACAAACATCGTGTAGGTCAGTTTTAGTGAGTGTTGCCAAGAAAGAGGAATTACTCAAACTCCAATATTTCATAAGTTCTTATACCCAGCTTCTCTTACTCTTTGAGAATAAAAATCCAGGGAAAATGTTAAGCGAGGTATTTTCTGACTCCAAAATCAAAAAAGTTTCCTTGAGAAGGTCAGCTATTAAGCCTCCCAGGGCACCGGTGGTAACTGGGTCAACAGCTTGAAAATTTGGCAGGCAGGAAATCTTCCCGTTGGAATCTTTTCAGCCCAGGCGTTTCTTCTCAAATTATAACCCAACAGTGAGGCTGTGTCAAATGCTCTAGAGACATTGATTTTTCCCCCTTTTAAGAGGCTCTCCGTCCTCCCATAAAACATCCCACTTTTCTCTTTACAAGGAAGTTTCCTTCAGCTGTTTATAGGACACATTCATTTGAGGGGTTTAGATAGGTAGCCGTTTCCAGTTTCAGACTGAGTAATCTCAACTCTCTTCTCCTCAAAGAAATACAGCTTGAGGAAAGTACTCTCTCAAGAACTTTATTAAAATTCACGATTTTTTTTCTTAAGCACAAAAATTGAGAATAAAAATAACCAAGACATATTTGTCAGGTGCCATATTTGGACTTGGGCCTCCCAGGTGGTGAGGTGGTAAAGAAACCATCTGACAATGCAGGAGATGAAAGAGATTCAGGTTTGATCTCTGGGCAGGAACATCCGCTGGAGGACGAAATGGCAACCCACTCCAGTACTCTTGCTTGGAAAATTCCACGGACAGAGGAGCCTGGCGCACTCTATGGGATCGCAAAGAATCAGACATGAAGGAGCACACACATATATTTGTACCTAGTATATTACTTTGATTTCTGAGGAAAGCAGCTCCTGACAGCAATGGGCTTTGCCCAGAGGGAGTTTCAATCTATTTAAGAATTAGCACATGGAACATGAGAGCAGTAAGGTCAAGGTCTCATTGACTTTTTTTTTTTTTTTTTGTAGTCAGAATGGAATATGAATCAGGAGGAGACATCTATGTGGAAATATGGAGGAAAACTTTGCACTGGCTACATGAAAGAGTAAGCACCCTTATAAATGTATTGCCTCTACTTAAAAAGGATCAACTTATTTTCTAATTTTAATCTCCTAGTAATTTTATACTATATCATAGAGTGGGTATATTCCATTTGTCCATTTATTTTACTATAATGCCTTTGGGTTTGTATGTTGAGAGAGTAAATTGAGCATCTTTTCAGCGACAGCATCTTTTCAGCATCTTTTCATTCCTAGCACAGTGCTATGTTGGGAGATGATTGTTCATATTTTTTAATAGTAGTGAAAAACTGCCCTCTATCAAAGGGCTGTTTTGAACCTATGGAGAGTTTTACTTGCAGAGGTTTTTGAGCTTCTTGGAGAGAGGTGTTATCTGAATCAAAACCTGTGAAAAGAATAGCTGTAACATTTTCCTACAGTGAGAAACTATTGTGTTGTAAAACAGTTTCTAAAGGGAAGAGTGTTCTAGACCTTATTTGCTAAATTTAGAGGAACAAGACCAATCAAACTGCAAGGAATCACTGAAATAATACAGTCTCCAAAAGGGTAGAGAAGATAATGTATTAATAATTTTCACAGCCCCAGTGTTATAAGAGTAGTAAGAGTAATGTCAAGAGACATTTAATAGAGCTAAATCCTACACTTTACTATAGAAGTGAATTACTGGAGTAGCTTCCAATTGAGATAGATAATTGCACCATGCTGCATTATGTTCCCATTCTAAGGGTATAGCAAGAAAAACAGTCATACAAGTTTCAAAGGCTTAATGTCCCCAGCTCTGTAGTAAAGAATGGAAAGAGAAGTGAGAAATCATCCTTTAGCAGATCAGCATGTCAAAGGAACAAGACACGAAGAAATGAAATAAATTTTCCATGTCTCCACCATTAAATTATGCTGTTAAATAAAACTAATCCTTCACTATAATTTAATCTATAATAATGATTATCATTACAGTTCTGAAAATGAACATTCAGCCTTCAAAGAAACATCAAAGTAATTCAGGTTTTTAAGGGTTTTTTCATGTTTGCTCTGCATTTTTGAGTTATTTTTTTCCATACACATGCTAATATTTTTTTCTGAAATTCAAATGATAATAGCTGAGTCCCATTTCCCCACCATAGGATGTATGTAACTTTCTATGAATATTAATATTTTTTCAAATACTTTTTTGAACCAGAGTCATTAATATGATAATACTTTGGTAATGAATTTACAAAAATTCCATACAAATACTACACGTGCTAATACAATGAAATACTGTGGAAATAATATGCATAATGCATCAGGCTTTGTTACAGATGCCTGCCAAAAATAGTGTTTGGCAAATAGTAGCTTGCTTGAAAAATGCCTAACCGATTAAAATTTATTGCTGCTGATAGACCCAGGGCAAACATGCAACGATCTTTGCTATTCATGCCCTGGCAGACACATCAGTTCACTGACTGCTCAGATTATCTCTGAAAGCTTCTGGACATCACAAAAATTAAGGAAGACGCTTAATGAGATGTTTAATGCTGGGGAGAGTGACTCCTCGGAACAAAGGAATCCCCCATGTACTGCAGTTTCATCTCCATGGATGTCACTCCTAGCAAAGGGTCCCAGCTCCATCCAGCAGCCATGGGCTGGGCTGATTTCTGTGCCTTTCCGTGTTCAGTCTCCCTTGCCACAGATAGCTGCTTTTGAAAGAGGGAAGCTGTGCTAGCATTAAAGCCTTCTCTTCTCTCCACCGTATTCCCAGTTTGACATCACCTCGTGCCTTATTGGTTTGTGATTGCACTTTCCAACATACATGGAATCCCTAGTGCTGTGAGTTATAGGATGGGGAGAGGTGAGTCAGGGGCTATTCCATTTGCTGGAGGCATGTGGGGAAAGAGCTGAGCTCTGGGGTGGAGCTTTCCAAACACAGAAATGGCTATCTTTTTTAGAAACTATAATTTGACAGCGAAACCACTGACTATTGTTGCCAGTGAACCAAGATTCATTCGATGGCTAAAAGATGACAAGTCTGTCAGTTTTCTGAGATCTTTAGCATTCGTGGGGTCTTTGGAGTCATTTAATTTAGCTCCATCACTTTACAGATGGGCAAATGAAGGTATAGAAAGGGGAGCTGATAGAACGACTGAGGGGACATAGCTAATTAGCAGCAAAGATGACAATTCCTTATTCCTTGCCCAGGTCCTTCCATCAATGGTGCTAGCTTTACTGAAGAAGAAAAAGGAAAAAAGATGTGGCTTCTCAGGTGCCAGCCCTCCTCCTCCTGCCCATGGGTACTGGTTATTCCTTCAAAGGACTGGAGGAGAAAAGCTTTTGGATGGAGGATAAACAGAGTGAATGGATGCTACTGATGAATCCCACATAGGATAAGCTCTCAAATATATGTTTAGATAGATAGCCAGATACACAAAATTCAGGACAAAATGAAACTTTCAGTGCTAAAATCTATGATTTTATCCATATCTACCTATCTATCTGTCTGTCTATGTTTACTGGAAGAAGCATAGTTTCCAATTTGAAAATTTTAGATCGTCCCTGAGGAAGATCCTGGTCAGAACTAAAACTGCTTAGCTCTGAAAGAGTTCCTGAAAAGTGAAATTGAAATTCATCTCAGTTAAAATTTAGAAATGGGAAAGGGCAACAGAGACCTTTATGTTTAGCAGGAATAAAAGGAGAATTGCAACCAATCAGATGCTTTACGAAGAATGGCCAGTCTATAAAAGTGAGCAGAAAACAGTTATAAGGACCATTAACAGAAGAGAACAAACAGGAGCGTGAAACCACAGGCACGCTCACCATCCAACCGCAGAAATTTAAGCTCTGAGAAGACAGGGAGTGACGTATTCATTAAGAAGGATAACAGAAGGAGGGGGCGGCCAATAATGAACCGACTGATGAGTTCAATTTTAGTTTACTTTAAATTGACTGAAAACTGCCTGAGTGGAAAAGGAACTTCAACCTTAAAGTGGTAGATGTTGAGCTGCTCTCTAAATAGCAAAATAGGGAAATGTTGCTGGCAGTGGCTATATTGACGGTCCAGCCTCAGCTGGGTTCTGTCTTTTGTCCTGCGCAAGTCAATTTTCAATAACACATACAGGAGCCTGTGCAGTTATAAAACTTTACATTCGTTCACTCAACACATTTGTTGATGGCTTACTCTGTGTCACCTCCTGTTAACTGATGAGATAGTGCAACAAGCAGAAATGGATGCAGTCTCTGTTTTCTTGGAGTTTAGAATGTAGTCAGGGAAGCAGGGAGGATTTAGGACAATACAATCCCGACAAATGTATACTTAAGCAGCTGAGTAATTTGTTCTGAGAGGCACACAGGTCTCTGACAAGGTATGATCAAGACCAGCAGTAGAGCCTGTAATTTGGGGAAGACTCATAAGAAGGAATGGAGAAGGCAATGGCAACCAAGTCCAGTACTCTTGCCAGGAAAATCCCACGGACGGAGGGGCCTGCTGCAGTCCATGGGGTCGCTAGGAGTTGGACATGACTGAGCGACGTCACTTTCACTTTTCACTTTCATGCACTGGAGAAGGAAATGGCAACCCACTCCAGTGTTCTTGCCTGGAGAATCCCAGGGATGGGGGAGCCTGGTGGGCTGCCATCTCTGGGGTCACACAGAGTTGGACATGACTAAAGTGACTTAGCAGCAGCAGCAGCCTTAAAAGGAAAGATGCTGATGATGTTGACATGGGAAAGATGGCTGGGAGCCACAGGGTGGAGCTGGCATGGGAGACTCCTATAGGGAAAACATGCAAAGGGCTTGGATTGGAGTAAACGACTCCCTTAAGGTGGACGGGGCCTGATGGGGGATGTTTCCTTCATCTTAATGCCACTGTTGCAAGATTCAGCTTTCTAAGAAGGGATGATTGAGGATAATTTGAGAAGTATCTCAAATGCACTTGACCCTGCTGAGTCCTCCATTTGGTCAATCAATTTAGTCAGACATTTTCCCAATTGAGGTGAAAGATCAGCAAATTTCAAAGCATAAACCAACTTACACTGAGTTGAAAAACAAGTCATCCAACCTGTCCTTCAGACAAATGGTGAAAAATTAGTAAAATCCAGCCAAAGCCTAGAAGCCACGGCACAGGCAGGCCTGGAAAGCCTTCCTGTTCTGAGAAAATTGGCCAGGAAAAGGGCTAGGCCCACAATAAGGTGAGGATTTTTCCCACATAAGACTCCTTCAGTTACTAAGGCTGGGACACAAAAGAACAATATCCTATTCAAGTGGGAGCTGAGAGGGAGCAACTGGCTGTGCCAGGTCATGTCTTTTTGGAAATGATCCATTTTCCAGACCTCTTATTCAAATAACCAATTTTATTTCTATTCTTTGTGCATCTACCCACTAAGCTTATTTTTTACTTTCTTTCTCTATTAGTCAAGACTTTGGCTAGCCCGTTGGCATGGGGAATGTTTAATATAAATACAATTAAATAGCAACTACTCATTAGCAATAGTAAATGACAGTTAGAAAACAGGGCCCCAAATTTATTTATTTTTAAAGCATTGTATTAGAGCAAATATAAATCTCTCTCTCTCTATCCTCAAGCCAAAGTTTGTGTAGAAAAACACGCTTTCAAAGAGGTGATGGAGGTTAATGGCTTATGATGCCTAATAGATGACAGGAGAAGGAGCCCTGGGGGTGAGGGTCTCTTCCCCAGAGCATAGCTCGAAGAAGGATCAATTGAAAATGAAGATCTAGAAATAGCATACTAAGGGCACACGAACCAAACTTGCAAAAGTTTCTAGAGTTTACGCACCTCTTGGAGGTATGTGTTTCTAGAATACTAGTTAGAAGGAACACTCCACAGGTCACTTGGAACATGAAGTAAACGGCCTTCTTAAAGTCATGGATGGGTGATTTTCCACATACATACTAGTCAGCTCACATGAATCAGAGAATTCTGTGTGAGCATCGCTTCTGTAATGTCATTACCTTCTGGTCCAAGTCTGAACCTCTTGTTGCTTCTTTCCAGAGATACTCTAAGAATTAACTAAGCAGGAAGAATAGCAACTGTCCTCAGAAATTTATATTAAAATCTGCCCTCCCCTCCCACAAAGGTCTGCCCAGAAGCCATTAAACATCACCTCTGTTTTGTTTCCCTCGTGGCCTGCAGTGCAGGAGACCTGGCTTCGATCCCTGGGTCAGGAAGATGCCCTGGAGAAAGGAATGGCTACCCACTCTAGTTACCTTGCCTGGAGAACTCCATGGACAGAAGAGCCTGGTGGGCTACAGTCCATGGGGCCACAAAGAGTCAGACACAGCTAAGCAACTAACATGTTTATTTCAGTTAAGCAGCGTTCAATTTCATTCATTCTCTGGCATGATGACAATTACTATGTACCTTACATTACAATAGAGTGGGTAAGACTAGAGATTTCTTCAAGAAAATGAGTGACACCAAGGGAACATTTCATGCAAAGATGGGCTGGTTTTAGAAAAGGCAGAGGAACAAGAGATCAAATTAGCAACATCTGTTGGATCATCAAAAAAAGCAAAAGAGTTCCAGAAAAATATTTACTTCTGCTTTATTGACTATGCCAAAGCCTTTGACAGTGTGGATCACAACAAACTTTAGAAAATCCTTAAAGAGATGGAAATACCAGACCACCTGACCTGCCTCCTGAGAAATCTGTACGCAGGTCAAGTAGCAACAGTTAGAACTGGACATGAAACAACAGACTGGTTCCAAATTGGGAAAGGGGTACATCAAGGCTTTATTTTATCACCCTGGTTATTTAACTTATATGCAGAGTACATCATGTGAAATGCCAGGCTGGATGAATCACAAGCTGGAATCATGACTGCCAGGAGAAATATCAATAATCTCAGATACACAGATGACATCACCCTTACAGCAGAAAGCGAAGAACTAAAGAGCCTCTTCATGAAAGTGAAAGAGGAGAGTGAAAAAGTTGGCTTAAAGCTAAACATTCAGAAAATTAAGATCATGGCATCTGGTCCCATAACTTCATGGCAAACAGATGGGTAAACAGTGGAAACAGTGACAGACACCATTTTCTTGGGGTCCAAAATCACTGCAGATGGTGAATGTAGCCATGAAATTAAAAGATGCTTGCTCCTTGGAAGAAAAGCTATGACCAACCTAGACAGGATATTAAAGAGCAGAGATACTACTTTGCCAACAAAAGTCCATCTTTTCAAAGTTATGGTTTTTCCAGTGGTCATGTATGGACGTGAGAGTTGGACCATAAAGAAAGCTGAGTGCCTAAGAATTGATGCTTTTGAACTGTGGTGTTGGAGAAGACTCTTGAGGGTCCCTTAGACTGCAAGGAGATCAAATGAGTCAATCCTAAAGGAAATCAGTTCTGAATACTCATTGGACGAACTGATGATGAGTCTGAAACTCTAATGCTTAGGACACCTGATTCGAAGAAATAGGTCATTGGAAAAGACCCTGATGCAGGGAAAGATTGAAGGCAGGAGGAGAAGGGGACGACAGAGGATGAGATGGTTGCATGGCATCACCATCTCGACGGACATGAGTATGAGCAAGCTCTGGGAGTTGGTGATGGACAGGGAGGCCTTGCATGCTGCAGTACATAGGGTCACAAAGAGTTGGACACGACTGTGCCACTGAAGTGAACTGATGTCCCTTACTATATGCCAGACGCTACATTTCATAACTGTATAGTGTTAAAGAATCAGTCGTGTCCAACTCTTTGCAGCCCCATGGAGTGTAGCCCACCAGGCTCCTCTGTCCATGGGATTTCCCAGGTAAGAATCTTGGAGTGGGTTGCCATTCCCTTCTCCAGGGGATCTTCCAGACCCAGGGACTGAACCCAGGTCTCCTGCATTGCAAGCTGATTCTTTACTGTCTGAGCCATAAACTTCATATCAACCCTATTGTTATTCTCATTTACACTGAGGAAGTTGAGATTTGGTAAAAAAAAAAAAAGAGTCAGTTGCCTGAGACTGCATAGGTACTGTCTGGAATCTAATAGAAAATACTGAGCTTTTGCCTCATAACACGTCCTACCTATCTTAGAATTGTTCTAATTCTAAGGAATTTGATCTCCAGAACGCAAAGCCTTTCCCTATCTTGGTGTATTGACCTCTTGAAGAAGTGACCTCTGGACTGCCCACTCATTCACTCTATGTCTCACTTTGATTATAACTGGATAGGTTTCTACGAACATGTTTGGATAAGCATGTTTTTATTTCTATACATGTTTTAATTACATATTAAATGTGTCCCTCTTAGTTGTTAATTTTTGAAATATTTTATCTGTGGTCTCCTCATTTGTGACGTTCCATTTTGTGAGTCTCCCCCACCAAGTAAATGGTTCCTGGGCTCTAACTGGTCTGGACCTTTTCACGGCCACATTTCCTTAGGAATTTAGTGACGGCTTTTTCAACTAACAATGATAGCAGCAAAATCTACAAGATCAAGAGCGATGTCTGAAGCTTACATGGCAAAGCCAACAGATTCAACAGTAGCTGAGTAGCTGTTTTTTCTTCCCCGTTTTAATGAAGAACCTACCACAAATAGAACATTTCTACCACTTCTAAGGAGAAAGCTAACGAAATCACCGAGCGTAATACGCTGATGGGCCAATTTGGAGACTGTGTGTCACTCTCCTATGAAACCTCTGAAAAGTCCAGTTAATACAAATTTCTTCCAGTTCTTGAAAAGACAGAATTATTTGACTCCTGGCAGGCAAGCTTTCTCCTAGATCTAGTCTTTCTCATAGTACTATCAATGTGACAGCACTGATTTAAATATATTTGTTCAGTGACACAGCTAAAAACAAATGGCTTCAGAGAGTGAAAAGAAATCTTACCCAACGTTTGGGAGGTCAGCTATCGTCCATGCATTGGCACTGGTGCCCAAGAGACAGCCACACCCGACTCTCACCGATGCCCACTTTAGGTCAATGTCAACAACAGCCAGAGCTGCAGGGACATAACGTCATGTAGTGACACGGAATCTGGAACAAAGGGCTTCAGCTCAGCCCGCCTCTACCGAAGAAAGACCAGTGTCCACACCTAACAGGGTGGTCTCGCTCCTTATTTTATTTCTTGTAAAACCGCCAGGACTCTCTCTTCTTCTGTTGGCCTCTGTTCTCCCAGAATTCTGAAGCTTCCTTTTGGTAAATGGGGCAAGCGGGGAGAGAGTGGGGATCATTGGGAAAAAAGACATAGTCACCAACTGCAATTGACCCAGAAGCCCACGTTATTAAAAAAAAATCTGAGGTTCTCAATGACTACATGAGGGGGTCATTACAGATGAAGGCAAGTTCATAATAGGCACATCATGGTAGCCAGATGCCTAGTTTACTGAGAAATTGATAAATAATATATGTGTTATATAGAGAGAGAGAGAGAGCGAAAGTGAGTGAGTACAAGCAAGCAATATGGCCAGAAAGGCAATGATATATTTAAAAAAACACTTTGCTTACAATGTAACAGACATTGGGTAGTGGTCCCCTGGCCCATGACCGGTTTGAATAATCTTTTCCTAATAATGATCATAACTACATTTGGAATCTCATACTAAAAGAAAGTTTCCAAGTATTTTAAATGTTTCATAAGCACAAGGGAAAGATCTCTGAAGATTCTGCTCTTTGGGAAAAAAAACTCTCCAAGGTCACCCTAATTGCAATGCTCTAATTTTAGGGAGGAGACAGAGCAAAAGGCAAGATGTGGACCTTCCCTACAGCTGATACAATCTCGAATGTGAAGACAGAGACCAAGAATCGGAGAGGTTAATGGCAAGTAACTTGTTTTAATCGGGAAGTTCCACAAGGACACCAAATACCTTATGAAGCAAACTCATCAGATTATGCAGCACACCAAAATTTTCTGAAGGAAGAAAGAGAGGGTCAGAGGGAACAATGAACAGACGGGACCCCAGGGAGGCTGCTGAAATCCACAGGAAAGCAGGGAGTGAGTGACCTGGAGAAGCTGAGTATTGTTGGTGAGTGAATCGTATGGAGGAGTGATCTTGAATGCATGGCAGGTGCATGATCGAACCAGAGAAGCCAGAGAAGAATAATTGTGTCTGAAGACCACTTTCTCTTCACTCCGAGGAAAGAGTCACTTTTCCTTCCTGTTTCTCAAGAATTAGTTAGTGGATTTTTCTTTTTTCTTTTTTTTTTTCCCTTACGGAAATAAGGAGGTTGTTCTCTGCAGGGCTAAACTGAGAAGCCCAAGCAAATAGTGCTGCTGACCTTATGCAATAAAATAAGCGTGACACCTTCCCCACTTTACACACGACATATTATAAACCCACTGTGCTCCTGTTATAGTTGAGAAACCTGAGACTCAAGGAGAATCAGTAAATCCTTTTGATTGTCAGTGACTTGAAGGCTTTATTTTCTTGGGCACCAAAATCACTACAGATGGTGAGTGTGGCCATTAAAATTAAAAGACTCCTTTGAAGAAAAGCTATGACCAACCTAGATAGCATATTAAAAAGCAGAAACAGTACCAACAAAGGTCCATATACTCAAAGGTATGGTTTTTCCAGTAGTCATGTATGGATGTGAGAGTTGGACTAAAAAGAAAGCTGAGCACTGAAGAATTGATGCTTTCGAACTGTAGTGCTGGAGGAGACTCTTGAGAGTCCCTTGGACTGCAAGGAGATCCAACTAGTCCATCCTAAAGGAAATCAGCCCTGAATATTCATTGGAAGGACTATTGCTGAAGCCGGAGTTCCAATACTTTGGCCACCTGATGCGAAGAACTGACTCATTGGAAAAGACCCTGATGCTGGCAAAGATTGAAGAAGGGAGGTGAAGGGGACGACAGAGGATGAGATGGTTGGATGGCACCACCGACTAAGTGCACATAAGTTTGGGTGAACTCCGGGAGCTGGTGATGGACAGGAAGGCCTGGCATGCTGCAGTCCAGGGGGTCGCAAAGAGTCGGATATGATTGAACTGAACTCACTTGAAGGCAATGCTGACATTCTGTGTATCCCCAGGTTCCTGGCACTGCAAGGCATCTTGTATTTATTCCTGGTGTTAACACAGCCCCCGCATCATTTCAGGCACTTTTCTGTGCGATCAAAACACAGCAGTAACCAAAACAGACCATGTTCTTATACCTTCGTGGACTTTAATTCTGGAGGCAGGAGATGGGCAGCAGTTAAACAAAACCACAGAGGCTTTTGCCCCTCCTCCCAAAGGCTGGCTGTCCATGCGACCAAAATCCTGATATCAAGGGTGGTACAACGAAGGAAATTTNTTGTTTGTTTATGTTAAGATGGAAGACACCGAAGCATGTTAGTATACTGATGTAGCAGAGAGAGAAATCAGGGTTCCCAGGTGGCTCAGTGGTAGCGAACGCAGGAGCTGCAAGAGATGCAGGTTTGATTCCTGGGTCAGGAAGATCCCCTGGAAATGGCAACCCACTGCAGTATTCTTGCCAGGGAAATTCCATGGACAGAGGAGCTTGACAGAGGGCCACGGTCCCTGGGGTTGCAAAGAGTCAGACACAGTTAAGCACGCATGGTCAATTAGAGAGAGAAATGAACAAAAAGGAAAAGAGGCGTAGGACTTAGAGGAGTGAAGTCAATGAAGGTAAGAGGGTTTAGGATTGGAGTTTGCAAGCTGAAACCCGACTTGGACTCGTAGCAGGGAACAGACTCCACTGTTGTAAAAGGAAAGGCAGAGAGTATGGGAAGGGTACAGAGATGATTCTCCACAGTTCCGAGGAAGTGAATCGATGAATGAGTGAGNTATTTTCCTTCGCAATAAGCCACTGCTCTGCCAGTGGCCAGAAGCAGTGGCATCTGGCTTTCTGAAGCTCAGAAAGCATGTCGGAGTGAGACTGTAAGCTTTGGGCAGAAAGAAAAGAGGCACAGTGAGTCAAGGAAGAAGGGAGGGGAGAACGGAAGGACTTCCTTACTTAATTTTCATCTAATGAGCCCTCCTGAGATCCAAACTCTGCCACAGTCTACCTCCATCTGCAGACTTCAGAAGAGGAGGCCTAATCCCCTTTTAAACTCAAGTCCATTACCAGCGCAGTTACGCCAGCTGTGTGTATTAAGTAACTCACAGTATGGTATGATAACATCCATTTCTACAGGACAACCCTTTTGGAGGAAAGCTGATTAATTCCACTGGATTGTCAGCATTCGGACCCCCGGGAAGTGTCTCAAAATGTATTAACCAACAAAAAGCAGTGGTAGTGAATGTCAACACTGTGAGAAAGTGGTTCCAGCAGCCACAAGCCACACTCCATAGAGTCCATCCATAGAGACAGCGGTCCTGAAGGCTGGCAATGTGCTCTTGATCCGAGTGACCGTTCCTCCACGCCTCCTTCACTCAGCCTTCATCTGACCACTGTGTGGAGGCAAAGAACCAAGAGAGGAAAAATGACAGTTCTGGGGCAAGTCATCTTTGTTAAAAAAACTTTACTCCGAAGTTTAAAAGAAGCGGTTGGCCTTCAGCATCAATGTAGAGGCCAATGAAAATCCATGACTATATAATCTTGATGAAAACATTTTCCATGTAGTGCCTTACTACAGTCAATGATGGCTCACTTTGTACATAGTAAGGCCATAGAAGACACCTATATTTTCCCAAATTATCTGATTAGGATGGGGGGAAAACAGCAAAAAAAAAAGAGGGGCCAGAAAAACTTCAATAGAACTTTAATTTATCCCACTGAAAGAGGAGCTTGACATATTACAGCCTGCTGCTGCTACTGCTAAGTCACTTTAATCGTGTCTGACTCTGTGCGACCCCATAGATGGCAGCCCACCAGGCTCCATCATCCCTGGGATTCTCCAGGCAAGAACACTGGAGTGGGTTGCCATTTCCTTCTCCAATGCATGACAGTGAAAAGTGAAAGTGAAGTCGCTCAGTCGTGTCTGTCTCTTAGTGACCCCATGGACTATAGCCTACTAGGCGCCTCCGTCCATGGGATTTTCCAGGCAAGAGTACTGGAGTGGGGTGCCATCGCCTTCTCCTATAGGGTCACAAAAGTGTTGGACATGACTTAGCAGCTAAATAATGGTAAGGTGAAGGTGAAGTCGCTCAGTTGTGTCTGACTCTCTACGACCCCGTGGACTGTATCCTACCAGGCTTCTCCGTCCATGGAATACTCCAGGCAAGAATACTGGAGTGGTTTACCACTTCCTTCTCCAGGGGATCTTCCCAACCCAGGGATCGAACGGGGTCTCCTGCATTGCAGGCAGATGCTTTAACCTCTGAGCCCCTGGGCAAGCCCAAATAATGGTATTCTAACATACAATTTTGGACTTTCCTGCTGGCGCAGTGGTAAAGAATCTGCCTACCCTAATGCAGGAGGTGTGCGTTTAATCCCTGGGGCAGGAAGATTCCCTTGAAGAAGGAAATGGCTACCCCTTCCAGTATTCTTTCCTGGGAAATCCCATGCACAGAGAAACCTGGTGGGCTACAGTCCACGGGGTGGCAGAGAATCAGACACGGCTTAGCGACTGAACAATACAACAACAGGCAACTCAAGTTGACTGCAGTTAAAGTGGAATTCAAGATGTTCACATAAAGAAAAGCAAAATGAAGATAAAGCCAAACCACCTTGGGAACAAAAATTTTGAGAAGCAAATTCTCTTCACTGAAGACTCGCACTGATTATATTCTTTATATAGATTTAGGCAGAGATTTAGCGGAACAGCAATCTCACTACTGAACCTCTTGAAGATGTGCTAAACATAGTTGTCTAGGCATCACCATCACTGCATAGCTACTGAGCCAGCGTCTCAGGGCCCTGAATTACGAGCTCCATCTGCAGCAATATCAAGAATTTCAGGGAGGCACACTCCCCACTACTGTAGCTTCCTTCTCCCCTCTACCAAGTAACAGAGGGTAGGACTTAGAAGCTCTGCTCATAATGAGCCAACTTCACTTCAGAGAGCAGAAGAGTAAATGCTTGAGAGGTGAACACACTTACCCACAAGGAGATATGAGCCAGGAGTGAANCATGGACAGAGGAGCTTGACAGAGGGCCACGGTCCCTGGGGTTGCAAAGAGTCAGACACAGTTAAGCACGCATGGTCAATTAGAGAGAGAAATGAACAAAAAGGAAAAGAGGCGTAGGACTTAGAGGAGTGAAGTCAATGAAGGTAAGAGGGTTTAGGATTGGAGTTTGCAAGCTGAAACCCGACTTGGACTCGTAGCAGGGAACAGACTCCACTGTTGTAAAAGGAAAGGCAGAGAGTATGGGAAGGGTACAGAGATGATTCTCCACAGTTCCGAGGAAGTGAATCGATGAATGAGTGAGTCTATCTGCATCTTTTCCACAACCTGAGTAATTAAGAATATTTTCGGATTTCACATCATTCATGTACACAGTTCTCCATTCTCTGAGCTCACACAATACTCTTTGCCTAAACCAGTTGTCACTTTTCTTGCATATTTCTGCCTAGTTATGTGTTTAAGTCTTTGCTGCCCTGGCTTCTTAATGAGGCATTCAAGGGCACCTGTATTCCTGTGCCTCCCAGCATAGTCATCACTGCAGAGCAGAAGTTCAACAGATACACTTAGCGACTAACTGGAATCAGCTTTCCAAGGTCCCAAATACCGTCAATATTAATGTTGCTTCTGGCTCGATGTTCTACAAATCTCAGTCAACGGCAGATATGTACTTTGGTCACCAAAACAGCAGATATGATTGTAAAACCTCTGAAATTACCATCTTTGAATCTTTGAATCTACTTATAAGAGTGTTTCAGCAAAAAAACCACAGGACTCAGCATATACATAATCACAAAAACCTATGGAAGTTAAGAAACTCATCATCTGAATCCTAAGATATTTTCCCCATAACTAAACTTTCACCACCCTCAGTATACAAGTGATGCAGGCTTCCCAGGTGACACAGTGGTATAGAATTCTGCCTGCCAATACAGGAGACTCAGAGACACGAGTTTGATCCCTAGACTGGGAAGATCCCCTGGAGAAGGAAACAGCAACCCGCTTGCCGGGAAAAGTCTATGGACAGAGGGGCGTGGCTGGGCGACAGTCCATGGGGTCATAAAGAGGTGGGTATGCCTGAGCAGACGGCACAGCAGTCAGGACCACGAACAGTCCCATCCCAAACTAGGTCACGAGAAAAGACACCGTTTTACTCACACTCTCACTGAAGATGGGTGCAAAAATGAAGAGAAGAATTCATTTACATTTGGATATTTCTATTAAAATTAATTTATATATGGAATTTTAATTACAGGATGCAAGTCTGTGATTAATTTAATTCTGTTTCAATTTACAAGGATGCACTTGGTTAATGGAGCACCTCTGCAAAAGGGCTTTATTGAGGGATCTCATCTCTATGATTTACTGTCTGAGTATACGTGACGTTCCTTTCATTACATAAGAAATTATTATTTGTCCTTGAAGTTGAATCCATTGCAAGGGTGAGGAGATGAGGCCAGTGCTATCGTGTAACCTACTATTTTTGAGGGAAGTAGCAGATTCAGAAGAAAACTTGTTTGGCTTTCTGGTCATAAACCTTTTTCCCTGTGTATTCAATACACACATGTGCATGGCTGATTAATGCTCAAATCCTGGCTGACATTATGATAAGCTTTAAAGCAAGCCTACCTTAGAGAGAGGGAAAGAGCAAGCAAGCACTGCCTTTTCTTACAGAAAAGCTTTCTTGAACTGAAGGTTTGAGGCAAAGGAAAGGAAGACAGGGCAAAAAAATGAAAGCAGAGGGCTTGAATATAGAAAAAGAAAACAGAGCATAAGGGGAAAAATACTACCTAAGGAGGCATCCTTGAATAACCTTGTTTCAAAAACTGGCAAATAAGCCCATCTATGTAATCCCGTTATGAACTGTTAGCTTAAGGCTTAGTCAAAGAGAAACTGTGTAATGAGATTAAACCAGTAAGAAAACAGGCTTGTCTTCAGCTGTTGGGAGAACAAAACAAAGAAAGCAGTAAATGAACAATTACAATCCCTTGCTTCCCCTCCCCCACTTCAGAAGCAAAACAATTAGGAAGGAAGATCTCCTGATAAAGCAAATGCCAAATCCCAGTTTTTCTCCCAGCTGCACTAGAGAAAAGAATGCGTCTGCCTGCATTATTCACTTCCTAATGTTCTTTTTATTATGATGAAAGAATGATGTGATTTTTAAAGGGAAACGCAAGTTCTGCCTAGCATTCCCTTTTCGCAGGCGTTCCCTCTCCTGGTACCTAAGAAGATACCTGGTGAAAATATTCTACTTCCCTTTGGTATTTCCTCCCCTCCTCCAAGTCTAAGAGCATCCCTCAAAGTTTTGCATTTTCCTTTTTTTTTTTAATTGCAAATACTTGACTCCATTACACCCATGCCTGTGCTCAGTTGGGTCAACTCTTGCTGGCTCCATAGACTGTAGCCTGCCAGGCTCCTCTTCCAAGGAATTTTCCAGGCAAGAATACTAGAATGGGTTACCATTTCCAACCCAGGGGATCTTCCCAACCCAGGGGTCAAATATGGTGCTCTTCCTGCCTCTTGCACTGACAGGCAGATTTTAAACTACTGACCACCTGGTGGTTAAATAGCTAAGTCCTGCCCAACTCTTGTGACCCCATGGACTGTAGCCCACCAGGCTCCTCTGGCCATGGGACTTCCTAGGTAAGAATAGTGGAGTGGGTTGCCTTAGGCAATAAATGAATACATGGGGGGGGGGGATGTCTGTGCCCCTAAACCTATTTACAAAACAAATGACCACGCTTGGGGCTGTCATTTGCAGACTCCTTGCTTAGATGATAAGGAAGTAGAAACAAGGTTTGAGATAACTTAGATGAAATTGAGGTCCCTACAGCTGATTCCTGAATTTTTTTTTTTTATACATATCTTTTCATGGATTTAAAACATGGATCTTTCACTAAGGATACTGGTGGTATACATGAGGAAGGTGAGCATAATTTGTGAACAAGTATTTCTGCTCTGAGCACTTTTTGTCACTTGAAACCAAAGGTGTGGTGGTACAGCAAGTGCATACAGAGGAGCAGAGATGGAAATAGAGAAAGGCTTCTAGTCCTCCAAACGGACCAGCTCCAGGCGCCAGCCAGAGAGAAACAGACCTGTTCGCTGAGAGCACACTTTCTCATCAGTGGACCCTAGATCAGTAGCATGAGAACTGACAGATATTATGCAGAATCCTTGATTACGTCTTCTTGGTATTGCAGGACAAACATTCCACTCCACATGTGCCTAGCTTCTGACCTCTTTTTGCTGCCTGAACTACTTTTAATCTCTTTCTTCAATGAGTGCATGCTCATGGGATACAAATATGTCTTTATTATTAACCAAGAATAATAGATTTGAGAAAGTAAATCCATACAAAATAAAGTAGGTTTTGCTGGGTTAAAAATCAACAAATTTGGAATGGGGTGTTGCTCTGGATGAGCTATTTTTATGGCAAGGCAAGTAACTCTGGATACATAATACAAAGCATGAGTATCTCTTCAAAAGAAAGCTGTGAGAAAGCCTCGGGAATCATAATTATCAGCTCCAAGACAACTCCGGTCAAAAGCAAGGGACCTGTAAACATTCAAGTTCCCACTTAGAATGGTGTCCAGCTGCGAATAAGTTGCCGTGTGGTCCCCAGAGCCCTAATAAACAGAAGTTCGTGTGTAACTGCAGAGGTCCTTTCTCCCTCCAAGCTGATCAGATGGTTGGTATGATTTCTTTCATGCAGAAATGTATTTTCCTTCGCAATAAGCCACTGCTCTGCCAGTGGCCAGAAGCAGTGGCATCTGGCTTTCTGAAGCTCAGAAAGCATGTCGGAGTGAGACTGTAAGCTTTGGGCAGAAAGAAAAGAGGCACAGTGAGTCAAGGAAGAAGGGAGGGGAGAACGGAAGGACTTCCTCACTTAATTTTCATCTAATGAGCCCTCCTGAGATCCAAACTCTGCCACAGTCTACCTCCATCTGCAGACTTCAGAAGAGGAGGCCTAATCCCCTTTTAAACTCAAGTCCATTACCAGCGCAGTTACGCCAGCTGTGTGTATTAAGTAACTCACAGCATGGTATGATAACATCCATTTCTACAGGACAACCCTTTTGGAGGAAAGCTGATTAATTCCACTGGATTGTCAGCATTCGGACCCCCGGGAAGTGTCTCAAAATGTATTAACCAACAAAAAGCAGTGGTAGTGAATGTCAACACTGTGAGAAAGTGGTTCCAGCAGCCACAAGCCACACTCCATAGAGTCCATCCATAGAGACAGCGGTCCTGAAGGCTGGCAATGTGCTCTTGATCCGAGTGACCGTTCCTCCACGCCTCCTTCACTCAGCCTTCATCTGACCACTGTGTGGAGGCAAAGAACCAAGAGAGGAAAAATGACAGTTCTGGGGCAAGTCATCTTTGTTAAAAAACTTTACTCTGAAGTTTAAAAGAAGCGGTTGGCCTTCAGCATCAATGTAGAGGCCAATGAAAATCCATGACTATATAAACTTGATGAAAACATTTTCCATGTAGTGCCTTACTACAGTCAATGATGGCTCACTTTGTACATAGTAAGGCCATAGAAGACACCTATATTTTCCCAAATTATCTGATTAGGATGGGGGGAAAACAGCAAAAAAAAAAGAGGGGCCAGAAAAAC
>SJYW01022240.1:315306-337118 GCA_006410735.1 Raphicerus campestris | reverse complement strand
CCTTCTCCTATAGGGTCACAAAAGTGTTGGACATGACTTAGCAGCTAAATAATGGTAAGGTGAAGGTGAAGTCGCTCAGTTGTGTCTGACTCTCTACGACCCCGTGGACTGTATCCTACCAGGCTTCTCCGTCCATGGAATACTCCAGGCAAGAATACTGGAGTGGTTTACCACTTCCTTCTCCAGGGGATCTTCCCAACCCAGGGATCGAACGGGGTCTCCTGCATTGCAGGCAGATGCTTTAACCTCTGAGCCCCTGGGCAAGCCCAAATAATGGTATTCTAACATACAATTTTGGACTTTCCTGCTGGCGCAGTGGTAAAGAATCTGCCTACCCTAATGCAGGAGGTGTGCGTTTAATCCCTGGGGCAGGAAGATTCCCTTGAAGAAGGAAATGGCTACCCCTTCCAGTATTCTTTCCTGGGAAATCCCATGTACAGAGAAACCTGGTGGGCTACAGTCCACGGGGTGGCAGAGAATCAGACACGGCTTAGCGACTGAACAATACAACAACAGGCAACTCAAGTTGACTGCAGTTAAAGTGGAATTCAAGATGTTCACATAAAGAGAAGCAAAATGAAGATAAAGCCAAACCACCTTGGGAACAAAAATTTTGAGAAGCAAATTCTCTTCACTGAAGACTCGCACTGATTATATTCTTTATATAGATTTAGGCAGAGATTTAGCGGAACAGCAATCTCACTACTGAACCTCTTGAAGATGTGCTAAACATAGTTGTCTAGGCATCACCATCACTGCGTAGCTACTGAGCCAGCGTCTCAGGGCCCTGAATTACGAGCTCCATCTGCAGCAATATCAAGAATTTCAGGGAGGCACACTCCCCACTACTGTAGCTTCCTTCTCCCCTCTACCAAGTAACAGGGAGTAGGACTTAGAAGCTCTGCTCATAATGAGCCAACTTCACTTCAGAGAGCAGAAGAGTAAATGCTTGAGAGGTGAACACACTTACCCACAAGGAGATATGAGCCAGGAGTGAACTCAGCCTCCAAATCCAGGGCTTTCCTTCCCCCAAGGGCACGAGCTGAGGGACTGGGAGACAGCCCTCCACCGTAGACCTGTAACTGACGGGTGAATCCGGAAGCCGCCGGGGGTCTCTCTGTCTTCATTTATGTTAAGGTGGGGGCAGGGGCACTCCTTGCCTCTTCATGTCCTGTTTACTTTTCGAGTGAGACACAGCCATGTAGCCCACGCATTCCACTGAGGGGCACTTTTTTCCTCCTAGTACGGTTGATGCGAGTTTTGATAATTAAGTCCAAAGCATAAACTTATGACTGGAGCCGAGGCTAGTTCTCACTGAGGGTCAGGTGCTTTTTCAAAGATAAAGGTTTACAGTGAAAAGGGTGTGACTGGACTCAGCAGAGAAAATTGATCCATGTGCCATTCTGGCTTTCAGGACACAAATTCCTTCTTCTTAGTAAAGGTTGAAATTTATAGAGGAGTAGATCAGGAACTCTGAATGTGACACAAAATCTTTTGATTTTGATTTTTGAAAAGGTCTCTGACAACGTCTTATTTTATAGCTTAATTTTGATANCAAGTTTTGATAATTAAGTCCAAAGCATAAACTTATGACTGGAGCCGAGGCTAGTTCTCACTGAGGGTCAGGTGCTTTTTCAAAGATAAAGGTTTCCAGTGAAAAGGGTGTGACTGGACTCAGCGGAGAAAATTGATCCATGTGCCATTCTGGCTTTCAGAACACAAATTCTTTCTTCTTAGTAAAGGTTGAAATTTATAGAGGAGTAGATCAGGAACTCTGAACGTGACACAAAATCTTTTGATTTTGATTTTTGAAAAGGTCTCTGACAACGTCTTATTTTATAGCTTAATTTTGATAAAACAAAAATACTGTTTATAATTTCTGGATTTATAATAAATTGAACAAATGCACTCCCTCTAGAGAATACTGGTTAATGTGATCATCCATACTCAAAGGAAAATGTTTAAATCACCATGAGCTCTAAGTGCTATAGCTGAAAGGAAAACAACAAAAGAAAAATCCAGAAAGAGCTGTCTAGCAGAGTAGCACAGAACTCTATCCTCGGTTTTGTTCAATATTTTTATAAAGAACATGGCCAAATTAGTAAATGTCAAAGGAAAAAGAATTGAATGATCTCTAGCATTTCTAGCCAGAGAAGGCAATGGCACCCCACTTCAATACTCTTGCCCAGAAAATCCCATGGACGGAGGAGCATGGTGGGCTGCAGTCCATGGGGTCGCTAAGAGTCAGACACGACTGAGCGACTTCACTTTTGACTTTTCACTTTCATGCATTGGAGAAGGAAATGGCAACCCACTCCAGTGTTCTTGCCTGGAGAATCCCAGGGACGGGGGAGCCTGGTAGGCTGCCATCCGTGGGGTCGCACAGAGTCGGACACGACTGAAGCAACTTAGCGGTATTTCTAGCATGGGATGTTTTAGGAATCTATCCCAAACAAAACTGTCAAACATATTTATACAAAACAAAATCATCAAGAACATCTGCCATTAGATTAAAACAATGGACAAAAAAGGTGAAATGTAATAGAGATAAATATAAAAAGAGTGAAAAAAATCAATGGGATAAATATAACCAAAAGAATCTTGTCTTGACAGCATTTGAGGTAACGTCATCTAGGGAATTGCTAATCGAAAGTTCTGTCTGAATTAAAAGTCTGAAAGGCCTTCTGAAAAGAAACTAAAGCAATAGTTGGAATGAGTGAATAAAAGATGTCAGAACACAGCTGGAGAAGTATGCCATTATTGAGCATTGAGCCTTATTTGGAACCTGATAGATCAAAGATTGTTTCAAGAAAGAGGACCAGACCAGCATACTGAGAGTAACAAAGTTACATTGTTTGAGAAATGGCTGAAACGAACTGTGGTGTTTCCTTTGCAAAGATGACCCAGTAAGTGAATAAATGAGGAGCTTGGGAGATGATTATTAAATTTATTTTTACATATCCAAACAAGAGCTTGGGACCAATGAGTTGAAGTTAGAGAGGGATAGTTTTTGGTTAAATATAACAAAGATGTTGCTGTAAATCAGAGTCTGCAACCATGGAAGGGGTCACACAAAGCAAAAAGTTCATTCTGCATGACTTCGTGCAGAATCATGAAGGTTGTGACTATGATTTTCAACATTTTTTTAAAAAAAATTTTGGTTCATTTGACAGAAGGTTGAACTTGGTGATTTGTTAAGTCTCCTCCCTTCCAGTTTCTGTGAGTCTATGAATATTTTTTCTAATATAAATAATGATAGCAATGATGGGGCATTTTCTTCTAATAGGAATTAGGTCAGTGGCGATACTTTCTTACAAATGCCCTGTAATAGCAAGCCCACTACTTTAATGACTGTGGGTCTCTCATGTAAAACATCTGTACGATTTTATATTTAGCTATTGAAATGATTTTCCTGTAATTCCTTACCCAATAATCTGTGTGGATTGACTACCATAACATTAACGTTCACACATTGGGTATTTTGTCAAACCTTTGAGTCAGGCCCTAGGCTATGTGTATACAGATCAAATGAATAAGAGGTTTCTTGATCTGACAGTCAGCTTTTCAAAACCAAGTCCATTAAATCAGAGGATAAGAAACTACTTCAAATAGTGAGTAAAATAGCTTCCCTTAATGCTTCACCGACAAACTGTAGCATTACTTATGTTTGTCATTTTTTTAAAAAACCTTTTTACCATTTAGGAAAAATGACTTGCATTTCTTGGGAAAAAAATTTTTTTTTATCAGAACATCTGTAGAAAACAAAGGCAAGACAATAAAAAATAATAAGCAACCAACTGCCCCCATTTCCAAACTGGATCAGAAAAAAAGAAGTTTATAAAAAGTGGTCTCCAAAATACATAGGGGAAAGTGAATTCACCTGGGAAATAAGAAACTCAAAATACAGTTGAGAGTGAAAAAATTCTCTTATTTAGTCTCTTTTCCTCAAATGGATTTTCAATGTTGTTCAGAAACTTTTTTTTTTTTTTTAACTTTTTATTTTGTATTGAAGTGTAGCCAGTTCACAATGCTGTGATAGTTTCTGGCGGACAGCATGATGACTCAGCCATATGTATACATGTATCCATTCTCCCCCAGTCTCTCCTCCCATCCAAGCTGCCACATAACATCCAGCAGAGTTCCCTGTGCTTTATGTAGGTCCTAATTAGTTATCCATTTTAAATATAGTAGTGTGTAGAAGTCATCTCAAACACCCTAACTATCCCTTCCCCCGTCCTTCTTCTTTGGTAACCATAAATTCATTCTCTAAGTCTGTTTGGAAGTTTTCATGTTTAACCTCTGATTTCTTAATCAACTCCCCCGCTCCCCCCATGTCCCATTTCTCATGATCGTTGTTCTAAACATGTACTATCTTATTATCTCATTCACGCATTCAGGATGCTCATCTCCCACTTTCTAGAGATATCTCAGTGAATGAGAAAATGAGAACTACTAAGAGTTTACTTTGCTTTTTTTACACAAATTTACTGTTTCTTTTAGGGGGGGTAGGGTTGGTCCCTCTTAATATCTTCTCCCTGACTCTTGTCTCTTCTCCAAGCCAGAGTTCACCCTCCTGCCAGACTCACCTTCCGAAAGGCATGACTCTGACCGTGACACCCACCTAGTCCAGTTCTGTTCAGACCAACCCACTGCCCCCAGTAAAAGCTAGTATTAGCCCAGCCTGGTGTTCAGGGCCCTTAATGTAATCTCTGATCAACTTACCTTTCTGCTCGCTTTCACACATCACCCTGAGGCATTTAACTACGCAGCACGCATCTCACCTCAAAAAGTTAAGTCAAGTGTTCTCTTCCTCCCATGTTCAGAATCATTACCACCTCTCAATATCCTCACCACCAAACAACTGACATCTAAGAAACTTTTTCATCATTTTTAACTTCCCAAATTCTTTCCTCTTGTTCAAAGGCAAATAACATTTTTTCTCCCATTGCCCCAGTGTTTCTGTCTGTATTTGGAAATAGATGGATATGTGTTTTATAACCTCTACTAAATTATAAACTTGAGAGCTATGCTGTTTCCTGAATGTTCCATAGTATCTGGTTCTAATAGGTATGGAATGCTTGTTTGGGGGTCCTTGAGATGGCTATCATTTCCTTTTCCCTTTCTAATGCAAATGCTGGGCTTCCCTGTGGCTCAGTGGTAAAGAATCTGCCTGCAATGTAGGAGCTGAAGATTGAATCCCTGGGTCGGGAAGATCCCCTGGAGGGGGAACCCATGCCCCTGAAGTGGGCATGGCAACCCACTTCAGTATTCTTGCCTGGAGAATCCCACGGACTGAGGAGCCTGGAGGGCTACAGTCCATAGGGTCTCAAAGAGTCAGACACAACTGAAGCAATTTAGCACACATGCAATTCAAATGTCACTGTTTTATCAAATGGGCCAAACCCAATAAGGTGACACGAGTCTTTTTTTCCTCTANACACATCTCTCAAAGAGTCAGACACAACTGAAGCAATTTAGCACACATGCAATTCAAATGTCACTGTTTTATCAAATGGGCCAAACCCAATAAGGTGACACGAGTCTTTTTTTCCTCTAAACTCTGCCTTCTAACCTCCTCTGTCATATCTTCCTCCATTTCTCCTTGATGACACTTCTATCATACATGGCTTCCTGGTCACTTTCAATTATAAAAACAATCTCATTTAGGTAAACAACTCTGATTCATTTCCAGGTATGAAAATATGACAGGCTGGTCTAAATCAAACTGAGACCTTACACCCAGCCTGTACTCTCAAGGTCATAAAACACAAGGAAAGAATGAAAACCTGTCATTGACTAGTGGAGATGGGAAGATGGGACAACTAAATGAAATGTGGTATGATAGCTTGAATTCTAAACAGAAAGAGGAACACCTGGTGAAATCTATTAGTAAATAAGCTCTGGAATTTTGTTTTTAGGAGGGAACCAATGTCCGTTTCTCAGTTTTGAGAAGTATATATGAGATACGTATAGATGCAGGCATAGACATCTATTCTTGCATGTATCTACATAGACAATCAATCTACATAATTTTTTAAATTAAAATAATGAGATCTTACTTCTGGTCTAAACTTTTCCCCACTTCATGCCCATCTCCTGCTTTGACCACTTTTGCTATCTTTCATTAATGTTTGCAGACTCCTAGCAGGATCTCCTTAATGATTTAGAGAAACTCATCTGTCTTCCAACCTTCTTGATAATTAAAGAAAGACCCATTCACTTTCCTGTTACATACAGGAAATTGGTGTGTACTGCAGTTAGGGATCCTCAGTGAAGACAGACTTTCTGATGGATGCTAAGTAACACACTTAATATGACCCTAGGCTGTTCCAAAAACCCAAGACACTGGCACAGGGATATTAAAATCTGAATAGATACTGGTTTGAGATTAGTTCTGCCTAAAGCCAGGGAACAGATTAACAGCTTCTTAAAGTGTTGTATTATTTCCATATGTACTCTGTGAAAGTCATTTTCAAAAGTGAATATTCCCACTACTCTGAATCTTGAAAAGAGAACTACAAGTGTGTTTAAATGGCAGAGTAGCTTAAGACCTCAAAGGATGTGGTTCAAGAATAGGACTGAAGGAGAGAGTTGCATAAATCTGTCAGTAACTAACATAAATCCATCAGATCCTAAGGATCCTCCACAAAATGTCAGTTCCAGGTTACACTTCATTCAGAAGCACTTTTCCAAAGCTTTGGAGCTAGCTTGTATCTCTTGGAAATGATACTTTGACTAGGAATTAATATTTTCCAATACAGCTAGTATTTCAATGATTTGCAGCTATTGACTTTTAAGAGAAATGTGATCACATAGAAAGAACTCTGACATTTCGATGACATTTTCTGCTTAAAGGGGAGGAAAAAAAGATTTTCCTTTCTTTATTTTTATTTCAATGCTGAGTTAGAGATGAAGCAACGAAGGAGAGGTGGAACCTTTTGCCCACAAATAGTATTCTCTTAGCTGCCACTATGGATGACAGCCCNAATTAATATTTTCCAATACAGCTAGTGTTTCAATGATTTGCAGCTATTGACTTTTAAGAGAAATGTGATCACATAGAAAGAACTCTGACATTTCAATGACATTTTCTGCTTAAAGGGGGGAAAAAAAAGATTTTCCTTTCTTTCTTTTTATTTCAATGCTGAGTTAGAGATGAAGCAACGAAAGAGAGGTGGAACCTTTTGCCCACAAATAGTATTCTCTTAGCTGCCACTATGGATGACAGCCTTCAATGTTCATTTCAGGGCTACTGTTTTCTCAAACTCTTATGGTCTCCTGATACCTTCAGAGGATACATTATAGAGACACTTATGTCATCATGCTGTTGATATTTAAGATTTTTCAGATAAAACAAGCTTTATATTCAATAGCTTTATTTACCAGGGGATTGTCTTCCTGGCCTTGTTTTCATTACTGACAGATAAAATGTTGGCCAAGTTTCCTTTTTGACTTTTTTTTTTTTTTTTAAATCCTGATACATTTAAAGAAAAAAAAGTGACACACAACTTCAGGTTCTGTAAGGAAGGCAAATTATGGAATGCAGAGGTACTATCCTCAAGGGTAATGTCAAAATGCATATCTTAGACAAATCACTGGTGTAGCTGTCAGCCTTCAGAAGTCACCTCTCACTATTTTTAGGTGCAGTTGAAAAGGCTAGGTTACTAGGTGTCCCTTTCTTTACTTTCAGAGAAGAGGTGATGATAGATGTCACTCAAGTTTCTTCTTCAGAGATCTTTGGGGAAATGACATCCCTCTGTTTCGGAAGACATACCCAGAGTTTGGATTACAGGCTCCACATTGACTAGGTCACCTTCCGAAAAGACTTGCAATGTCAGTAACTCTTCTTCTAGCATGGTCTGTCCTCCTGACCAACTGAGACTCATTATTTTATTTTTGATAATAACATTAAGGAATATTTCTTAAACATATAGGGAGTTTATTTCACAAACAGGAACTCTAGCAGTCAGTGACAACAGCAAGCGTTGCTAAGATTTTACAATCTAACCACAGAAGGCTGGCAGCCAAGCCAGGGAAGCCAATTTGGAAAGTGTGGGTAGTGGATAATCTATTCTGGAACAGTCTGAAATCCATCTGCTCTGAGCTTAACCTCTTGGCACAAACACCAATACATATTCCAGCATTTCCGTGTTAATTAGGATGATGATTCCACGTGATCTGGATGCAACGTGAAGATGAAGTTGGCTTCCCAGTATTGGATATAAAAGTCACCAGTGGAGGAAGCAACGTGTGTCCCTCTGTTTGCTCTGAAATGATACTAAAGTCCATCCTCCACCTGAATGTTATCATATAGGTCTGTGATTTAATGAAAGAAACTTGTGGTTCTTCAGGGAAACAGCAAAGAGAAAATGAGGGGGCCCAAGTGGTCCAGACAGAAACATCTAAGCCCAGCTCTCAGGCTACTTGGTTTCCAGTTTGCTGTCTAGATACAAACCCTAGAAGTATGCCTTACAGGTGTCATCATATGTTTTTAAATGAAACAATTTCCTGACCATAAACAAAACAACTTCCCTCATATAGAGCATAATTTAGTTGGGATCATCCTTATCAATCATTACAAAATAATTTGAAAAACATGTAAAAGAAGCATTTCTGTTAGTGATATTTCCCAGGGGAGGCTTCTTAGCGATATGGCCAACACCAAATCCAACTTGTGTGTAAGACTGGAAGTAGAGAGGAAAGAAGAACAGCTTTTTACCACCCAGTATGCTTGACACACGAACCCACTTGCTTCCTACTCTTTGTATATGCAGGAATACCAACAGAATGAAGGACACGCATGAAGAATGTGATGGGAAACACCCTAAACTGGAGACATGCTATATGCAGAATGCTTTTTAATTTCTCTTCAACAGAAGTGGGTAGCCATTGACTCATTGACCACTCCAGCTGGGTTGCAAGAGATTGCATAAGGCGAAATATTTAAGCTGATGACATAGGATTAGGAGGTGCCTTTTCTAAAGGAGAGAAAAGTTTTCGAAGTCAAACCCACTTAAGGGAGTGATGGGCACGCAATGCAAAAGTACAATCACTGTCACGGCTCTAAAACCAAGGTAAGTGTGGTTCATTCAAGAAATGAAATAGTATCAGTGTGTCAAAAATCAAAGAGCATGAGAAATCAAGAGACAAGAAGAGCCTGGTATGGGAGGCAGCAGAGCTGATGTAGAGCCTTTTAAGCCAAGCTGAAGAATTTGGACTTTAACTTAAAAGTCATTAAACTTTAATGAAGAGTTTGAAGAATAGAATGACATAGCCAGATATTTAGTAATTCAAAAAATGAAAACCACTCTGTTCCTGTGAGGACAATGAATTGTGGAGTAGACAACAGTGGGACACGTACCAAAAACAAACGAAGATGAGAAATATATTTAGGAGCTAAAATGACTGGAAATTCATAAATAATTCAGCAATTTAGAGGATGGGAGATGAGAAAGACGGAGGAAGCAAGGAAGACCCCAGCTTTCAGAATACAGTTGAATGCATGCTGGCACCATCTGACCCAGCGTAAAACACTAGAGCAAGGAGGGTGTAGAGGGAAGATGAGTGCAGATTTTTACCAGATTAATTCTGAGATGTCTGAAGAGAAATGAATATGTATATAGACATATCAGTCTGGAATGAAAGTCTGAGGAACCACAGAAATTTGAGTCATGGGCATACAGAAGTATGGCTGAAAGCCCTAAATAAGAGTAAAATTTTAGAAGGAAAAGGCATATAATGTTTAATACAATTCCAAAGCCTCCTTTTCCTGTTTTCTCTTCTGCTGACTAACACATTATCCACTTAACTCTGAAGTCATTTTCCCTAAAGATCACATATATGATCATTTATGCTCTTTATATTTCCTTANAATATATGTGACGGTCATGGATGAGAAGACAGTACTGTAAAGATGCTTACTATCTCCAAATCAACTTATTAATTCAAAACAGCTCTATTAAAATACAATGAGTTTTTAGCGGCAACAAAATGAGGTACTTCTAAAATGTATATACAAATAAAATGGTTAAAAAGGCAAAAGCATTTTTTTGGGGGGGAAGTTTGGGCTATTTGTTCTTCTCAAATATCAAGAAACTACAATAATTTAGAAAACATAGCAGCAGCGAAATGATATGACAGAAGCAGAAAAATTATCCAGAAGCAGAGTCACAGGTACACACAAATCTGGCAGAGGATAGAAACAATTCTGAAACAGTGGGGGAAAATACAGCCTTTTCAATAAACAGAACTGGTAAAGTTGGTTATCAGTGTAAGGGAAAAAAAAACCCATCGAATTAGATTCCAATTTCACCCCATGCTCAAAACTCTATTCCAGGTGAAATTCTAAATGTGATGAATGAAATTCTGAGACTTCAGGGAAACAAATGAACTCTGTGTGTGTGTGTGTGTGTGTGTGTGTGTGTGTGTGTGTGTGTTCAGTTGCTTTATTTGTGTCTGACTCTGGGCAACCCCTTGGACTGTAGCCCACCAGGCTCCTCTGTCCATGGGATTCTCCAGGCAAGAATACTGCAGTGGGTCGCCATGATCTCCTCCAGAGAATCTTCTCTATTCAGGGATCGAACCCAAGTCTCATGATTCCTGCAATGCAGGTTGGTTCTTTACCACTAGTGCCACCTGGGAAAGCCCAAATGAACTATAAGAAAATAATTTAATGGCTGTATATACATATACATATACATATATATATATAAAAGACTTTCATTAACAAAGAAAAAATAAAAGCAAAAATCATTTTTAAAAAGGGGTGATAAATATAACTCTGCTAAATTATTCAAAAGCTAGGTTTTAAGTACTATAAAAAGAGAATAGTACAATGACCAGAGAAAACAGGAGGAAAGAGAGCAAATTATTTAGGACAGGGGCAGCTACGTACAACGCAAAGGCCAAGTGTAATTGCTGCCAGTTCTCCTACAGTCTGTGGAGCTCAGATGTTGCTTGTATTTTTAAATATTTGAAAAAAATCAAAAGGGAAATAATGTTTCTTGACACATGAAAATTTGTGAAATTCAAATGTAGATGATTGGAATAGAGCCACACTTCTCCACTTCCGCATTGTCTGTTGTGGCTTTCATGCTACAACAGCAGAGTTGAACAGTTATGATAGAGTCCATATGGACACAAAGCTCAAAATGTTTCCTGGCTGGCCGCTCCGTGAAGAAGTTTACAGATCTATGGTTCAGAAAGCACTGCACGGCGGGAGTAAGTGCACTACTCACAACGTCCTATGGTCACGACCATTCCTAACACACTCACACTCGCCCAGGGGGCCCTAACCTATTTGGCACCGGAGACCGGTATGGTGGCAAACAACCTTCCCATGGACCAGGGCCGGGAGGATCACTTCAGGGTGATGCCAGCGCATGGCGTTTGTTGTGTGCTTTATTTTTGTTATTATTACATCAGCTCCACCTCAGATCATCAGGCATGAGATCCCAGAGGCTGGGGACCCCTCCTCTAGTCTTTCCTTCAATGTACCAAGCACGCTGTCATGCAAGTGCCCCATCCAAACAGAAAATTCACAGTCAAACTTGCAGTCACGTATGAATTTCCATATTCAAACGGTCACACTTACCATGCATCCTAGAACAGAGTCTGAGCCCCACGACACACCCAGGAGGCCCGAGGCCGACACTCCCAGCTTATTGCTGGCCCCTGCTCGTTGCCTAGCACCCACTCTCTGCCTCATACTATCAGCTGCTTATAGCATTTCATTCATAACTTATGTCTGAGCCTCCATGCTTTCCTGAGCCTCCACACAGTGTTTAGACTCCATCCTCTGCTGGGAAATGACTTTCCCATCATATTGCCCACCAAACTCATCCCTTTTTCCAGATGCAGCGGGTACCTCACTGCTATCAGGAAGCCCCCCTGGGTGCTTGAGTGGAACTACTGTCGCCTTCTCAATGCTTTCTTTGCCTCTTGCATGCATCTTATTTATATTTATATCAGCATTCAGCACAATGTCCAACACATACAGTAAAGAGCAAAAATAACGACACCCAAATGAAATGGTATTGATTTTGCATTTCCTCCCCCAAATTTACAGCTGTAAGTAGGCTCAGAGAAATTAAATGTCTTGCTTAAGGGCCATACAAACTAATGGAANGAGCAAAAATAACGACACCCAAGTGAAATGGTATTGATTTTGCATTTCCTCCCCCAAATTTACAGCTGTAAGTAGGCTCAGAGAAATTAAATGTCTTGCTTAAGGGCCATACAAACTAATGGAAGTGTCTGAGCTGGCATCCGAGCCCAGTTTTTACCAAATTCACCATTTTCACTGACTCTAAAATACGCATGTCTCCCAGTGTCATGTTGCCTACTGTGTAGCTAATAAGGTTGCTCAGGTACAGATGTGAAAAGCCAGGTGATGAAACATTATAAAAAAGAACAAGGAGGAGGAGTTAGACAGATGAACAGAAAGACATTCTAGTGGTCTAGTGCTATTAGAAATCAGGCAAGTTCAGGAACTCAGGAGGCTTCCCTGGTGGCTCAGAAGTTAAAGTGTCTGCCTGTAATGCAGGAGACCCGGGTTCGATCCCTGGGTCAGGAAAATCCTTTGGAGAAGGAAATGGCAGCCCACTCCAGTATTCTTGCCTGGAGAATCCCATGGATGGAGGAGCCTGGTAGGCTACAGTCCACAGGGTTGCGAAGAGTTGGACACAACTGAGTGAATTCACTTCACCTCACTTCAGGAACTCTGGAATTTCTTCATTGCTCCCCACCCTGGCAAAGATGCCCTCACAATCATGAAACAGAGAAGAGAACATCAAGAAGACTCTAGAGCATCCTACGCAATGTCCCACTTTAAAGCATGAATGATAATAGCCTTTGGGTTCCTGCAATCTATTTCCAAAGGAACAATCCTTCCATTTGCTGCCAACATGCAGAGAAGAAGAGTGTATATTGGTTCCACAGTCCCTGTTTTAATCTTTGCCCTCCTAAAGATTTTGGTATTTCACCAGCTAATCTTTTTAGCACCCTAAGCCAAGGGTTTGGTCTCTAATAATTCCTTTGCTTCCTCTTTAATTCACACCAATTTTGGCAGCTAAAAGGAAGGTTGAACAGGAAAAAAAAAAAAGTATCTAATTGGTATGACCACATATTTTCTACTTTGTGAAGAGCAAGAGATGTAATATTGACCTATCACCACTGTGGACAGTGAAATGTCAAGACAAGGTTGCAACAATATTCTCTGTAATGAAGCGATGCTGAATACCAAGTCAAGCAGGCTAGCGGAAATCAAGTGAGAATGAAAAAGTATAAACACTTCTGATTAACAGCCAATGGCACCAGCTGGAGCAGGCAGAATAACACAGAAGGGTCAGCTACCACGCTGATGGTTTAGCAAGGCAACCTTGTTAACAGCAAGATGAAACTTCATTTGCTCACGATTTCATAGGCTGTTTCAAAGACAGCCTCCTGCAAATTGACTTTAGGAGATGGAATTGCACTGAGCTTGAGTATTCTGGCAACAATAGAAAGAATCTCTCCAAGTCCTACTTGGTGTTTGTGGAGATTCAAACTCAAAAGGAGAGCAAAAGGTACAACAAAACAAGAAAAAAAGAATCACAAAAGCTCTCTGAAAAAGAATACCTATTTTTAAGAATAAGTGGCTGGGTGTACTTGGTAAAATGTTCAATTAATATCTGGGTAAGGAAAGCAGTGCTGAGGAGAGATATGGAGACTCCTGAATATCTCATGGCATTCAGATTTAAGTAGGGAAAGAGTGTTGACTTGAGTTCAAAAGGTAGCTATGAAAGACGATTTTAGCGCTAGCTGATAAAATTCAGGATTTCAACCCTATATGTGTGTAAAGTCACCACATTGGCAGCGCATAAAAGCTGAAAGTATATCACGAAGTGTTCTCATTCTGATATTGTGAATAGAGCCAGCTAGCTCTATTCTCTGTCTCTCCGTGGGTCATTTTATTACTTCAGGATTCAGTTTTCCAATTGCAAAAAGAAGTTGCAAGTGTTTGTCAGAATCACCCAGTTCAGTTCAGTTCAGTTGCTCAGCTGTGTCCAACTTTTTGCAACCCCATGGACTGCAGCACAGCAGGTCTCCCTGTCCATCACCAACTCCTAGAGTTTACTCAAACTCATGTCCATCAAGTCAGTGATGCCATCCAGCCATCTCATCCTCTCTCATCCCCTTCTCCTCCTGTCCTCAATCTTTCCCAGCATCAGGGTCTTTTCCAATGAGTCAGTTCTTCGAATCACGTGACCAAAGTACATGAGTTTCAGCTTCAGCATCAGTCCTTTCAGTGAATATCCAGGACTGATTTCCTTTAGGATAGACTGGTTGGATCTCCTTGCAGTCCAAGGGACTCTCAGGACTCTTTTCCAACACCATAGTTTAGAAGCATCAATTCTTTGGTGCTGAGCCTTCTTTATAGTCCAACTCTCACATCCATAAATGACTGCTGGAAAAACCATAGATTGGACTAGACAAACCTTTGTTGGCAAAGGAATGTCTCTGCTTCTTAATATGCTATCTAGGTTGGTCATAGCTTTTCTTCCAAAAAGCAAGTGTCTTTTAATTTTATGGCTGCAGTCACCATCTGCAGTGACTTTGGAGCCCCCCAAAAATGAAGTCCATCACTGTTTCCATTGTTTCCCCATCTATTTGCCATGAAGTGATGGGACCAGATGCCATGATCTTAGTTTTCTGAATGTTGAGTTTTAAGTCAACTTTTTCACTCCTCTTTTACTTTCATCAAGAGGCTCTTTAGTTCTTCTTTGCTTTCTGCCATAAGGGTGGTGTCATCAAGGAAACATTTCATGCAAAAATGGGCACAATAAAGGACAGAAATGGTATGGACCTAACAGAAACAGAAGATAATAAGAAGAGGTGGCAAGATTACACAGAACTAGTAAAAAAAAAAAAAAGACCCAGATAAGCATAATGGTCTGATCACTCACCTAGAGCCAGTCATCCTGAAATGTAAGTCAAGTGGGCCTTAGGAAGCATCACTACACACAAAGCTACTGGACGTGATGGAATTCCAGTTGAGCTATTACAAATCCTAGAAGATGATGTTGTGAAAGGGCTGTACTCAATCTGCCAGAAAACTTGAAAAACTCAGCAGTGACTACAGGACTGGAAAAGATCAGCCTTCATTCCAATCCCAAAGAAAGGCAATGGCAAAGAATGCTCAAACTACCACACAATTGCACTCATCTCACACACTAGTAAAGTAATGCTCAAAATTCTCTAAGCCAGGCTTCAACAGTATGTGAACTATGAACTTCCAGTTAGTTGGTCAAGGTGGATTTAGAAAAGGCAGAGGAACCAGAGATCAAATTGCCAACAACTGCTGGATCACCAAAAAGCAAGAGAGTTCCAGAAAAACATCTCCTTCTGCCTTATTGACTACACCAAAGCCTCTGACTGTGTGGAGCACAACAAACTGGAAAATTCTGAGAGACATGGGGATTCCAGACCACCTGACCTGCCTCCTGAGAAATCTGTATGCNGAGGGAAGTGGTGTGTAGTGCTAAGTCGCTTCTGTGTGTCCTTTGTGACCGAACGGGCTGAAGCCCGCCAGGCTCCTCTGTCCATGGGATTCTCCAGGCAGGAATACTGGAGTGGGTAGCCAGGCCTACCAGGGGATTTTCCCGAGCCAGGGACCGAACCCAGGTCTCTTCTGTTTCCTGTACTGGCAGCTGAGTCTACTAGCACCACCTGGGAGGGCAGGGACTGGAGGATCCCTAGCTAAAGTCTTTAGAATAGAAAATACCCTCTTCTTCGACCTTTCAGATAAGATGCTCTTATACCTGTCTCTTATACACATCTTTTAGGATAGACTGGTTGGATCTCCTTGCAGTCCAAGGGACTCTCAGGACTCTTTTCCAACACCATAGTTTAGAAGCATCAATTCTTTGGTGCTGAGCCTTCTTTATAGTCCAACTCTCACATCCATAAATGACTGCTGGAAAAACCATAGATTGGACTAGACAAACCTTTGTTGGCAAAGGAATGTCTCTGCTTCTTAATATGCTATCTAGGTTGGTCATAGCTTTTCTTCCAAAAAGCAAGTGTCTTTTAATTTTATGGCTGCAGTCACCATCTGCAGTGACTTTGGAGCCCCCCAAAAATGAAGTCCATCACTGTNGGTGTTTGTGGAGATTCAAACTCAAAAGGAGAGCAAAAGGTACAACAAAACAAGAAAAAAAAATCACAAAAGCTCTCTGAAAAAGAAAACCTATTTTTAAGAATAAGTGGCTGGGTGTACTTGGTAAAATGTTCAATTAGTATCTGAGTAAGGAAAGCAGTGCTGAGGAGAGATATGGAGACTCCTGAATATCTCATGGCATTCAGATTTAAGCAGGGAAAGAGTGTTGACTTGAGTTCAAAAGGTAGCTATGAAAGACGATTTTAGCACTAGCTGATAAAATTCAGGATTTCAACCCTACATGTGTGTAAAGTCACCACATTGGCAGCACATAAAAGCTGAAAGTATATTACGAAGTGTTCTCATTCTGATATTGTGAATAAAGCCAGCTAGCTCTATTCTCTGTCTCTCTGTAGGTCATTTTATTACTTCAGGCTTCAGTTTTCCAATTGCAAAAAGAAGTTCCAAGTGCTTGTCAGAATCACCCAGTTCAGTTCAGTTCAGTTGCTCAGTTGTGTCCAACTTTTTGCAACCCCATGGACTGCAGCACAGCAGGCCTCCCTGTCCATCACCAACTCCTAGAGTTTACTTAAACTCATGTCCATCAAGTCAGTGATGCTNCCCAGTTCAGTTCAGTTCAGTTGCTCAGTTGTGTCCAACTTTTTGCAACCCCATGGACTGCAGCACAGCAGGCCTCCCTGTCCATCACCAACTCCTAGAGTTTACTTAAACTCATGTCCATCAAGTCAGTGATGCCATCCAGCCATCTCATCCTCTCTCATCCCCTTCTCCTCCTGTCCTCAATCTTTCCCAGCATCAGGGTCTTTTCCAATGAGTCAGTTCTTCGAATCACGTGACCAAAGTACATGAGTTTCAGCTTCAGCATCAGTCCTTTCAGTGAATATCCAGGACTGATTTCCTTTAGGATAGACTGGTTGGATCTCCTTGCAGTCCAAGGGACTCTCAGGACTCTTTTCCAACAGCATAGTTTAGAAGCATCAATTCTTTGGTGCTGAGCCTTCTTTATAGTCCAACTCTCACATCCATACATGACTGCTGGAAAAACCATAGATTGGACTAGACAATCCTTTGTTGGCAAAGGAATGTCTCTGCTTCTTAATATGCTATCTAGGTTGGTCATAGCTTTTCTTCCAAAAAGCAAGTGTCTTTTAATTTTATGGCTGCAGTCACCATCTGCAGTGACTTTGGAGCCCCCCAAAAATGAAGTCCATCACTGTTTCCATTGTTTCCCCATCTATTTGCCATGAAGTGATGGGACCAGATGCCATGATCTTAGTTTTCTGAATGTTGAGTTTTAAGTCAACTTTTTCACTCCTCTTTTACTTTCATCAAGAGGCTCTTTAGTTCTTCTTTGCTTTCTGCCATAAGGGTGGTGTCATCAAGGAAACATTTCATGCAAAAATGGGCACAATAAAGGACAGAAATGGTATGGACCTAACAGAAACAGAAGATAATAAGAAGAGGTGGCAAGATTACACAGAACTAGTAAAAAAAAAAAAAAGACCCAGATAAGCATAATGGTCTGATCACTCACCTAGAGCCAGTCATCCTGAAATGTAAGTCAAGTGGGCCTTAGGAAGCATCACTACACACAAAGCTACTGGACGTGATGGAATTCCAGTTGAGCTATTACAAATCCTAGAAGATGATGTTGTGAAAGGGCTGTACTCAATCTGCCAGAAAACTTGAAAAACTCAGCAGTGACTACAGGACTGGAAAAGATCAGCCTTCATTCCAATCCCAAAGAAAGGCAATGGCAAAGAGTGCTCAAACTACCACACAATTGCACTCATCTCACACACTAGTAAAGTAATGCTCAAAATTCTCTAAGCCAGGCTTCAACAGTATGTGAACTATGAACTTCCAGTTAGTTGGTCAAGGTGGATTTAGAAAAGGCAGAGGAACCAGAGATCAAATTGCCAACAACTGCTGGATCACCAAAAAGCAAGAGAGTTCCAGAAAAACATCTCCTTCTGCCTTATTGACTACACCAAAGCCTCTGACTGTGTGGAGCACAACAAACTGGAAAATTCTGAGAGAGATGGGGATTCCAGACCACCTGACCTGCCTCCTGAGAAATCTGTATGCAGGTCAGGAAGCAACAGTTAGAACTGGACATGGAACAAGAGATAGGTTCCAAATTGGGAAAGGAGTACGTCAAGGCTGTATATTGTCACCCTGCTTATTTAACTTATACACAGAGTACATCTTGAGAAACGGTGGGCTGGATGAAGCACATACTGGAATTAAGATTGCCAGGAGAAATATCAATAACCTGAGAATCACCTAGGGAACTCATTAAAATATAGATTGTCTGGTCCCATTCCTGAAGTTCTTAATTTAGTAGATCTGGGTTTGGACAATAAAATCTGCATTTTTAGCAAGCTGCTAGTGATACCCATGCAGTTGGCCTGGGAAACAGATTTGGATAATTACTGGATTAAACAATTCCTAAGGTCTCTCATATTCAATGTGCTCCAAGAACGCTGTTGAACTCACTAGTGAAGTGATGGAATTTAAACCATCATTTGAAATGGCAACACACATATTGGATTACTTGAGCACATTACATTTGAAATATATTCCCTGGGTGAGTGTGTCTGTTATTCAGTAGCAGAATGTAAGTTCTATCACTTAGAAATTCTTATTGGTAGAAGGTTGTCTAGGAAAGAAGGTCATTATTAGGTGAACACTATAAAAAAAATGACGTGAGTGAGAGACCGTTACTTTCTAGATCTCTTCCCAAAAGAAAGTAAGTGCTGAGTAATCCAGACTGAAGCCAATGGTTATAAAACACACACCATTCCATAAAAGCTCTAGTCTGTGCAGGTTATGACCTTTTAAAAGTGCTTGAATATGGATCAAAATGCTGGTATTAAATCTGTCGCCTTTAAAAGAAGTATCCAAAAAGAAGAAAGAAAAAGAAAGGCATTTCTTGAATGAGATTTCTTATGGCTGAACTTTGGACTTCAGAAGCTCTGGTCCTGAAACTACCACTTGGGCCCATCCTTACTTGTTCTCACTAACAGATTTGCATGTATGTGAAATTCAGTGTTTTCAGAGATCTACCCCAGAAATCTATACCTTCACAAGGGAGTGAATTGAAAATGATCTCAAACCAATTGAGACAGAATCAATAAAATGTGATTGTAAGTAGCTATAATGCAATTACTATTTAAAAAAAAACACACACCAGAAAAACACTGACAGGTCATGTTGTTTCATCACTAGGTCATGTCCTACCCTTTTGTGACCCCTATGGACTATAGGCCACCAGGCTCCTCTGTCTATGACTTTCCAGTCAGAAATACTGGAGTGGATTGCCATTTATTTCTCCAGGAGATCTTCTCAACCCAGGCATCGAACCTACATCCCCTGCACTGGCGGGCAGGTTCTCTATCACTGAGTCGCCAGGGAATGATGGGCGAATCAAGTGGGGACTTTTATTTTGAGGAGGCTGAATTTCCAAGTGAAAGGTTACTCTGAGGTATGAGATGGACAGTGGGCATATTTTGGAAAGTCTGTATGATTCTGGGCAAAGGAGAAGCACATTTNCTTCTCAACCCAGGCATCGAACCTACATCCCCTGCACTGGCGGGCAGGTTCTCTATCACTGAGTCGCCAGGGAATGATGGGAGAATCAAGTGGGGACTTTTATTTTGAGGAGGCTGAATTTCCAAGTGAAGGGTTACTCTGAGGTATTAGATGGACAGTGGGCATATTTTGGAAAGTCTGTATGATTCTGGGCAAAGGAGAAGCACATTTCTTAGAGCAGCAGGAATAACAAATGTATCTATATAATCAGGCAGTTCAGTTAGGAAAAGGAAATGTAACACCTGAAATAGAAAAGATACTTTGGTCTGGGGATTTTAACATATATTTTAGGGAAACTGTTCTAATTAGGATCGAGGTGTGATTCACCTAAACCCAAGACAAAGCTGGAGCACCGACTGACTAAATGTCTTTATTTCCAGGGACCATTAGAACTTTCAAGAGTTCATTCAACTAAGAACAAAGCAGGCTTCCCAAGTTCAGTTTGGTTATGGGAGGTCTTGGTCTTCTTTAGAGATGGATTTAAAAAGTCCCAGAAGTACATGATTCTCTGTTAAGCAAAGACTAGTTTCTGTAACATGTGAACCATGTATCTTCACATTTTTGTACTTCAATTTGTTCTGAGCTGACCTGGTGGTCCAGTGGTTAAGTCTGCCTTGCAATGCAGGAGACACGGGTTCAATTTCTGGTCCTGGAAGATCCCACATGCCTCGGGGCAACAAAGCCCCTGACCCACAAGTACTGAGCCCATGTGCAGCAACTACTGAAGCCTGGCACCTAGAGCCCCTGGACTGCGAACGGAGAAGCCAGCACGCCACCACTAGAGAGGACCTCCGCTCCCCACACCTACAGAAGGTCCATGCGCAGCAGTGGAGACCTAGGACAGCCAAAAGGAATAAAGAAATATTAAAAGGAATGTGCTCCTGCTTCCAGGGCGTGCCTGGGTGTGACACAGGAGACCCTGGCAGGCTGAGGCAGCACAGAAATGGACAGAGGGAAGTGGTGTGTAGTGCTAAGTCGCTTCTGTGTGTCCTTTGTGACCGAACGGGCTGAAGCCCGCCAGGCTCCTCTGTCCATGGGATTCTCCAGGCAGGAATACTGGAGTGGGTAGCCAGGCCTACCAGGGGATTTTCCCGAGCCAGGGACCGAACCCAGGTCTCTTCTGTTTCCTGTACTGGCAGCTGAGTCTACTAGCACCACCTGGGAGGGCAGGGACTGGAGGATCCCTAGCTAAAGTCTTTAGAATAGAAAATACCCTCTTCTTTGACCTTTCAGATAAGATACTCTTATACACCTCAAATTAAGAAGCTCTCAGAGAAGCAGAAGACCTAGAAGTCTGCCTGCAGCAATGTGGGGTGAGAAAGAATAAAGCCAAATAAGAAGATGGCAGAAGCAGGAAAGGGGCAGGGAGGCCTCAGATCCCACCTTCTCTCTAACAGGCAGTGTACATGTAAGGTCAGCAAGGAGAGGTCACCAAGATATATCCAGACTGAGGGGGAGAGGTGTCAAGAGTCCATACCCAGGGGAGGGCTTGGGGTTCCTGGCTTAGAAAAACCAACTAAAGTAACAGGGGTCAAGACTGAGTCAAGAGCAGCTTAAAGTGGGGACCTGAATACCTCTACTGACAGACTCATTTTCTTTCTGAACAATTTTAATTAAAAAAAAATTTTTTTCCCCTTTCTCTCTCTTCCAACCCCAAAACATTTCTAAACTATTTTAAAAATAGTTACCTAGGTTGTAACTCTGTGATTTAATAAAATGTTAGAGTTAGGCAGAGGCAAATTTTATAATAAAAGCAAGGAAAGGTAGTTACTTACATTCTTTTTATATTATTTTTTGTAATTATTCTGAAGACCCATTTAGGATATTTATATTAAGTCTAGAAAGGACAGTAATCTTAGATCACACTAAGAATAAATGAAATCTGAAAAAAATATATAAGAATGTTTCAGTGAGCTAAATGTATGTGATGATTTTAAGCATTTGTTCATGGCTAAATTTTGTTTCCACTGCTATTTTAAGAAGCTAGGAAATACTGCTTTGCTGTACACCTGAAACTATCAAAACATTGTTAGCCAACCATACCCTAATATAAAACAAG
>SJYW01022240.1:294102-313793 GCA_006410735.1 Raphicerus campestris | reverse complement strand
TATGCAGAGTACATCATGAGAAACACTGGACTGGAAGAAACACAAGCTGGAATCAAGACTGCCGGGAGAAATATCAATAACCTCAGATATGCAGATGACACCACCCTTATGGCAGAAAGAGAAAAGGAACTAAAAAGCCACTTGATGAAAGTAAAAGAGGAGAGTGAAAAAGTTGTCTTAAAGCTCAACATTAGGAAAACGAAGATCATGGCATCCGGTCCCATCACTTCATGGGAAATAGATGAGGAAACAGTGGAAACAGTGGCAGACTTTATTTTTCTGGGCTCCAAAATCACTGCAGATGGTGACTGCAGCCATGAAATTAAAAGACGCTTACTCCTTGGAAGAAAAGTTATGAGCAACCTAGATAGTATATTCAAAAGCAGAGACATTACTTTGCCAACTAAGGTCCATCTGGTCAAGGCTATGGTTTTTCCAGTAGTCATGTATGGATGTGAGAGTTGGACTGTGAAGAAAGCTGAGCACCGAAGAATTGATGCTTTTGAACTGTGGTGTTGGAGAATACTCTTTAGAGTCCCTTGGACTGCAAGGAGATCCAACCAGTCCATTCTGAAGGAGATCGACCCTGGGATTTCTTTGGAAGGAATGATGCTAAAGCTGAAACTCCAGTACTTTGGCCACCTCATGTGAAGAGTTGACTATTGGAAAAGACTCTGGTGCTGGGAGGGATTGGGGGCAGGAGGAGAAGGGGACAACAGAGGATGAGATGGCTGGATGGCATCACGGACTCGATGGACATGAGTTTGAGTGAAGTCCTGGGGTTGGTGTTGGACAGGGAGGCCTGGTGTGCTTTGATTCATGGGGTCGCAAAGAGTCAGACACAGCTGAGCGACTGAACTGAAGTGAACTGAAATACTTTTCTTTAGAGAGGCCAACTCCTTTGTGAAAAAAACTAAGAAATGGCCCTTTGAGATTTCCCTCTAGCCAAGTGCTTAGCCCCTATATTGTCCAAGAAAATATATGACATGTGTAGCCTGATCTGACCTCTGACACTGAAATATATGACCTTGGCGATTTTCTCTGACATCCCAAGAACTTGCATATGCACTGGAGTATACACTATATGAGGGCAGGAATTTCTGTGTGCTCATATATCTCTGGTGCCTCAATAAAGATGGAAGAGTGAATCAGTGCCTTACTCTCTCTGGCCAATGGATTCAATCAGAGAGGGGTGATTTTGCCTCCCGAGGGACAGTGGATAATGTCTGGACATAGCCCTGACTATCAAAATGGATAAGGGTTGGTCAACTAGGAGGTAGAGGTCTGAAAGTCCCATTCCCAGCCCCCACATAACAAAGAATTATCCAGCCTCAAATATCAATAGTGTGGGAGTTGGGTTGAGAAACCCCAACATAGATGGTTGAACTTTTTTTTATTAAGACTAATGCAATAATAATGGGATCCACTCCAGTATTCTTACCTGGAGAATCCCATGGATGGAGAAGCCTTGTGGGCTACAGTCCATGGGGTCACAAAGAGTCGGACACGACTGAGTGACTTCACTTTCACACCTTAATATCTGATTATATGTGTACATGTTCATTTTTAATTATATAGAAATGTTTACTCATTGTTTTAAAAATGTAAAGCAAAAGATGAAAGTGTTAGCAACTAATAGGTAACAGATAAAACTGTACATTTCCAGTTTAAAAGGCAATTTCTTGATAAAAGACTTCAATTCAAAGGCTTGACTTTAATGATCTGGGCTCTGGGCACCAGCGGGAGCCTCCTGCTGAAGGAGTGTTGGGGAGAGGAGGGTGTAGGCTGTGCCATGGGAACAATAGATTTGTCTACTTCACAATATTCTGACTTGGGCCTTTTCAGACCCTGGCTTCTGAAAAGCTCAGTAAGTGGTAAAGTGGATACCTGAGAAGCAGCTCAGTCAATTTCTGAGCTTCAATAATGATTTGGATAAGATACTAGAGGGAATGAAAAAAAGTATTTTCCACAAGATAATTAAACTACATAAGGCAGAGTTGTAGAACTAGCCCCAAACCTGTGATCTAATAAGCCTCTGAGGATTCTGGGGAAGGGGTAAACCAAGATATGATAATACTTTTCTTAATCAGAATAGATACAGCCTTGACAGTACAGATAAAATTGTCCTTTAAAATATTATTAAGTTAGCCATCTGTATGTCTTCTTTGGAGAAATGTCTGTTTAATTCTTTGGCCCATTTTTTGATTGGGTCATTTATTTTTCTGGANTTGATTTGCATTTCTCTGATAATGAGTGATGTTGAGCATCTTTTCATGTGTTTGTTAGCCATCCGTATGTCTTCTTTGGAGAAATGTCTGTTTAGTTCTTTGGCCCATTTTTTGATTGGGTCATTTATTTTTCTGGAATTGAGCTGCAGGTGTTGCTTGTATATTTTTGAGATTAGTTCTTTGTCAGTTGCTTCATTTGTTACTACTTTCTCCCATTCTGAAGGCTGTATTTTTACCTTGCTTATAGCTTCATTTGTTGTACAGAAGCTCTTAATTTTAATTAGGTCCCATGTGTTTATTTTTGCTTTTATTTCCAATATTCTGGGAGGTGGGTCATAGAGGATCCTGCTGTGATTTATGTCGGAGAGTTTTTTGCCTATGTTCTCCTCTAAGAGTTTTATAGTTTCTGGTCTTATGTTTAAATCATGTTTGTTAGATGGCTAACAAACACATGAAGAGATGCTCAACATCACTCATTATCAGAGAAATGCAAATCAAAACCACAATGAGGTACCATTTCATGCCAGTCAGAATGGCTGCGATCCAAAAGTCTACAAGCAATAAATGCTGGAGAGGGTGTGGAGAAAAGGGAACCCTCTTACACTGTTGGTGGGAATGGAAACCAGTACAGCCACTATGGAGAACAGTGTGGAGATTCCTTAAGAAACTGGAAATAGATGTGGCATTTGACCCAGCAATCCCACTGCTGGGCATACACACCGACGAAACCAGAATTGAAAGAGACACGGGTACCCCAATGTTCATCGCAGCACTGTTTATAACAGCCAGGACATGGCAACAACCTAGATGTCCATCAGCAGATGAATGGATAAGAAAGCTGTGGTACATATACACAATGGAGTATTACTCAGCCATTAAAAAGAATACATTTGAATCAGTTCTAATGAGGTGGATGAAACTGGAGCCGATTATACAGAGTGAAGTAAGCCAGAAAGAAAAACACCAATACAGTATACTAACACATATATATGGAATTTAGAAAGATGGTAATGGTAACCCTGTATGCAAGACAGCAAAAGAGACACAGATGTATAGAACAGTCTTTTGGACTCTGTGGGAGAGGGAGAGGGTGGGATGATTTGGGAGAATGGCATGGAAACATGTATAATATCATATAAGAAACGAATCACCAGTCCATGATCGATACAGGATCCCTGGGGCTGGTGCACTGGCATGACCTGGAGGGATGGCACGGGGAGGGAGGTGGGAGGGGGGTTCAGGATGGGGAACTGTGTACACCTGTGGATGATTCATGTTTATGTGTGGCAGAACCAATACAATATTGTAAAGTAATTAGCCTCCTATTAAAATAAATATAAATTAAAACAAAAAACAAATGTTATTAAGTGATTCAGACAACAGTCAAACACAGGAAGACTCTGCCTTCTCACTGCGACGTCCTTATTTCTATGAAGGAGCCCAGCGGTGAGGTTTTGCTGCTAGTTCTTTGACTGTTCTGCTCAAGTCACTGACAAAGTCAATGTTTCTGCAAATTGCCTGGGAGGAAGGGTTACTGGGGTGAGCCTTTATGCTATAGATTCCGCTAGGAAACTAATCACTTGCATCTGATTTCTGTCACACAAATTCCTGAACATCTCACCTAGTTATAAACTTTTCTGTACTTTTTGAGCTAGTTTGGCCAAAAAACTTAAAGAAAAGAAGAGAAAACAGCCAAATAATTATATTAAATCAAACTGTAAGACTTCTGAAAAAGACTTCCTACTTTTCTCTGGAACAAGCTCCTTCCTCAGTGCCCTAGAGAACTATCGATCTGGTTATTTTTAGTGATTATTGTTTTGATTCCAGATTCAAATTGAAAAGAGTAGCAGGGAAAATTTGTGGCTCAATTCTTGTCCTATCTCAAACATGTTCCTTTTGTCACTGCAGATTAAAAGAATGATAAAGGTGAAAATGCATAAATATTAGACTAAAGAATGTTTGTTTTTAAACTTAGCAATGAAATAAAAATGCACTTCCATTTATTTCCCCTTCCAATAATTAAAGAACTGTCTATGAGATGCTTAAGATTTCGCAAAGAACAATTTGACAGTGGACAGTGAAGCCCTTAACGATGTATACACACTTTAACCAATCAAATACATTTTCATGAATTTGTTTTAAGGAATTACTTGTCTTGCAAGCAGGAAAATATGAATAATGAGGGCTTGTGTTTAAAAGTGAAAATTGTGAAAATAGACTTTTATAACTCTGTTTCCTGGGGCCAATAATAATTATGCTGTGGGAATAATGTTCATAATATTAGTGAAAATAATAGTTTGGGTTGGTATTATTATTTTTTGTTTATTTTATATTTTAAAGCTTAGAAGGCTATACACCAAAATGTTAGTGACTCATATATGCATAGGAGTTAAATTAATCATTTTATCCTTTTAAAATTAAATGTATTTTTATTTTTCCTATAATGAACATGCATTATTTTAATTATAAAAACCTCAAAAATGCATAGAATGTTATGACCGTCTTAAGTCACAGAAGTTTAGTACTAAGTGGGGTTGGTTTCTTGATAGAATCTTTTCTTGTTTTTTTTTTTTTTTTTTTTAATTTACATCTGATTTGAAGCAATGGTAGGGATTTTCCATAAATTTAAAAATAAATTTTCTTTTGATCGTTCATCTAAAACATCAACATTTTGATAATATAACTGCAGGTATTTTGAATGCTGGCTGAACTGAGTTCACTATTGATTTTTAAAGTAACAGGCTATTTGAAGACATTTATCTACTTGTAATCAACAGTGTATAATCCATTACTGTAATAGCTTAATGGAGTTTCAACCAGAAAAAAGAAAAGCAACTCTTATAAACTCCTCTTTGGTTACCAAGAGATGGTAAAGACTTATCTGTTTTGTAGAGCTTAATTAAGCACACATATTTATCAAGAACTAAATCTGTGCTCCGCACAGACATCAGGGTTATGGCTGGGGACACTGGGAATCAGGGTGTTGGTGAGACCACAGGGTTGAAGATGACCCATCCATTCTGACGGCCAGTGCCCAGGCTGCGCCGCTGCTCAAACGTTTCAAAGGTCACTGTTGCAAAACTTGATCTCCTACGAATTCAACATTCACACCCTGCTTACAGAGACAGAAGATTCAGGAAATGAGTACCTTCTTGCCAACTTTAGGCTCCAGAAGTCCAAGATAATGATGAGCTTCTTAAAGAAATACTATTCTCTCATGTATTCTCAACTTCTTTGGGACAGATAAATCATTTGTAATCCTTTTTTTTCACCCCCTCATATGTCTAGTTTTTAGCGGAACATATATTAAGTACCCTAAAGCATGTGATAATTTGTTGATTCAGAAAGGAATTAATAACACACTGCACAGACTTGTCATTGATCAGGCTAACGCTTTTGAATGTCTGAGTTTTCCTTATAACTGGTAATGTGGGCATATAGCCTGAATGAAGGAAATGAAAACAAACTAATTTTTATACAAAGTAAATAGATGTAATATATTTACACAAAGATAGATCTGTAGATAATTTTGTACAAAGAAACCCGGGAACAGAATTCATACTTTATTTTTATTTTATTTTTATTTAATAAAGCATAGTTTTAAAATTATTTTCAAAGAATTATGCTATTTTATCATAGGAAAACATATTTTAAAATGTTGGAATTTGCCAGAAGTATACCTATAAGGCTGAGCATCAAATCAATAGCTCATCAACAAGGAATTCAGCAAGGAATCTCTCTTTTCCCCTTTTAAGTTATAACCATATAATGTTTACAAACTTTGAGCAGAATTTTAGAACATATCTGTGCTGGCTCAGTAGAATTATGTGAAGGGAAGTAGTTTTAATTNCATTGGAAGGACTGATGCTAAAGCTGAAACTCCAATGCTTTGGCCACCTCGTGTGAAGAGTTGACTCATTGGAAAAGACTCTGATGCTGGGAGGGATTGAGGGCAGGAGGAGAAGGGGATGACAGAGGATGAGATGGCTGGATGGCATCACTGACTCTATGGACATAAGTTTGGGTGAACTCTAGGAGTTGGTGATGAACAGGGAAGCCTGGCGTGCTGTGGTTCAGGGGGTCACAAAGAGTCAGACATGACTGAGCGACTGAAATGAACTGGACTGAACTGATGTTAAGTGCAGCTCGGGACTTGGTATTTATAGAGGAGGGAGACCGGCGCCATATGTCCATGGTCATGCTATTGTACCAGAGAGATGTAGCACCAGCTGATGAAGGGAGGCAGACTGTTGTCTGGAATAGTGGTTTGANACTGATGTTAAGTGCAGCTCGGGACTTGGTATTTATAGAGGAGGGAGACCGGCGCCATATGTCCATGGTCATGCTATTGTACCAGAGAGATGTAGCACCAGCTGATGAAGGGAGGCAGACTGTTGTCTGGAATAGTGGTTTGACTGGATACTTTAAATTAAGCCAACCTCAATTTGGATTTCTGTTCAGTTTATATTAGTTTTGTAACATAGCTTTATTCATTTAACCCCTCTGTATCTTAACATTTGTGTGTGCAAAATAGGATAGATGATAATGCCCATTTCAAGGATTAATGTCTGCAAGTAATAAGCAAAATTCTTAATACATAACAAGGACTCTATGAATCACTAGCTGATACTATTATAATAAAAAATTATTTTATGTGATAGTTAAGCTCTAGTGATGACAAGTTGTTCATTTTCTTTATGTTCCAAAGGATGTCTAAACACACAAGAGTATTAGGTGACTTAAAACAATATGTAAATGATATGTTATTCTTTTGCTCTGATACATCTGATATCTATTATTGTTAGAAAAAAGTGTGGTGGAGCAGTCATGTTTACAGTTAAGTATCAGGATGTCACTGACTTTACTTTCAGTTTGTAGAAACATCTATGATATTAATGGAGAAGGCAATAGCATCCCTGCTCCAGTACTCTTGCCTGGAAAATCCCATGGACAGAGGAGCGTGGTAGGCTGCACTCCATGGGGTCGTGAAGAGTCGGACATGACTGACTGACTTCACTTTCACGCACTGGAGAAGGGAATGGCAACCCACTCCGATGTTCTTGCCTGGAGAATCCCAGGGACGGGTGAACCTGGTGGGCTGCTGTCTGTGGAGTTGCATAGAGTTGGACATGACTGAAGTGACTTAGCAGCAGCAACAGCTATGATATTAAATTTTCCCTTTGATATACCTTAACAATCAATTTTACTTCCAGGTCTGATGCTTTCTGGGTTTTTCTATCATACATTTTTTTTCTTTGATTTCACATTATTATTTGAACTGAATGAAATACAAGCATAGAGAAATAAACTTCAGTTCTTGTATGATTTTTACTTATATGTGCCTATATGTGTACATACGTGTCTAAATACTAAAAAAAAAATTGTATGTAGATAAAATATTCTATATATAGGCAATATTTTCAGTGATCTGTCAAAATTTCTATTTTCTTAGTTAATTGTTACACACACGTGGGCTTCCCAGATGGTGCTAGTGGTAAAGAATCTGCCTGCCAATCCAGAGAACATAAAAGATTCAGATTTCATCCCTGGGTCAGGAAGATCCTGTGGAGGAGAGCATGGCAACCCATTCCAGTATTCTTGCCTGAAGAATCTCATGCACAGAGGAGCCTGGAGTGCTATAGTGCATAGAATTTCAAAGAATTGGACATGACTGAAGCGACTTAGCATGCATGCATACATGCATGCATAAAATTCTTCCTATATATTAATCAAAAAATTATCAAGGAAGTTCTCAGCATCTTTTATTCTAGTGTAATTTTCTTGTTCCAAAAGTGTTTAATATGTTTCTTTAAATAGCAGCCATTGTAATAATACTGCTTATTAACTGACTTAAGTTTATTCAAAGGTAACAGGCATATTCATTCAAATAATTCAATCCAAATAAATAAAAACAACAGGAGTAGTGAGTGCTTTGATCAGGGGACAAAGATATTTTGTTGAGTACAAAACAGGTAATATTGGCCAGACATAAAACGTTTTTAGAACTTCGCTGCTAGTAATATTATAGGATGGGAAGAAAGGACAAATTTACCTTGCTCTTTTTACTGAATCTTTGTCATAAATATGTGGAATGAGTCCTCTACAGAGAATAATTTTAAAAGAAAAGCATAAAATTGTTTTTTGATGTCAACGCAGACGAATAGGATAATTTTGACATGTGCATTACAAGGTCATTTCAACTTTCAGTGTGAGGTTGATCCAGAAGACAGCAGAGGTATCTCTTGCTTTCTTGATTTTCAGAAGACACAATCACTAGCTAATACCATAAGCCTGCAAAGAATACGCCCTTACTAAATGAATAAGACACAGAGCTCAACCATATTTCAATTTAATTTCCCTAAAGCTTTGAGAGCTTTGGGAAATGCAAGGCTGAGTTAATTGTGGGATCTTTGAATACAATTGATTGGAGTGTTAAGGGCAGGAGAAAACACAGGTAATAGCTGTCAGTTGACAGGAAGAGGGCCACAGTGTTGATTCATCTTTCCATTAAGACACATACAGGCCGAGAAGAAGGTGAGTCACAGTCATAGTGAAATGAAGTGAGGTCAAAGGAGTGAGGCATTGGGACCATGTGGTCTGGAATCCCATGGATAGCATATTGGTCAAACAACAAACCAGAGATTCAAGAGTGATGATCAGAGGTCAATCAAATCATTAGTAAGTTCATAACCATTGTTCAAAGAAAGACAACTGTCTCAAAATGGAGTCACTTATGCTAAGCCCCTGATCACCAAACCAAGACTTAATTCCAGTTTTAGCTTTCCCAGAAATAGAATCTTAAACCAATCAGGAATCGCCATATCAACACTAATTAGGTAGCCTACCTGAGAGACCTTCCTAAAGGAGATTAACATTGCAATAACCAACCCAGTTTTGTTACTAATATAACCTCACTGTTTCTGCTCTCTTCTGCCTGTAAAAGTCTTCACTTTTGTACAGCTCTTCAGAACTCCTTTCTTTCTGCTAGAGGGGATGCTGCCCAATTCAAATAGATTTTTGCTCAAAGAAACTCTCAACTTTTTATATATGTCTCAGTTTGTCCTTCAAAACAATTTGCATACCTATAAAAAGTCAAACCTGCCAGCCATCAGGGTGCTGGATTGGACTGAAAAGATTCAGAATGAGCCTCCCCAAAATGTTCCACTTGAGCATATGGATTATGTTAAGCTGAAGACAATGGGGCCCGAAAGACTCAAGAAGAGCTTTTTACCTCCTTCTTTACTGTCTGAAAGAATTTACCATCACCAGAGATGACATAAAGAGCATGGGCTCGGAGAGATATGCCGGGGACTGCTTCATAAAGCCTCTGTGCTGAGTCCTCTCTGTGCCCATTGTCTCTGCATGGCCTGGCAAACATTTGTTTACCAAACACATGCTCTTCCCATCTTCCTGTGAATTGTCTTTCTTCTCTTTGAAGCCCCAGATCCCTGCTCAATTCTCAGCTCAACTGAGAATTGAGTAGAAGGCATAGAAGTCTCAATTGCCTAACAGTTGCGGTGTCTCTAAGCCTCTCATTGTCCTCGCGAGGCTCCAGGATATATGAACTGAAATCTGTCTTATGTCAATTTACTGCATAAACCAGCCAAGAGAACCTAGAAGGGTAGAGGAAAAAAAAAAAAAAAATTCATCTCCTACAAGACCAAGGAACTGCCTCCAGCAAAGTCACCAGGACATGTACTGAAGGGCAGTATTTGTCCTCACAGGTTAGGAGGAGAATCAGGCTTCCCTAAGCTCATCTTTAAAAATATTTGGTGAACTTTTCTAAATCAACCTCTCTCTCTCCAGTAAGGAACAGGTTCCTAAACTCAAGAGTATTAAAAGTCATAACAGTTCACATTTCATGACTTTTATTACATGCCAAGTTCTAAGCACTTAACATATGTCAAACATTTAATTATTACACACAACACAAGATCAGACATATGATGGTTTCTGTTATTAGAAATGGAAAACCTGAGGGACGGTAACATTCCGAGGGCTGTATCTCCAGTAAAGAGAAGAACTGGAACCAAGGTGGTCCAGCTTCGGCGTCTACACTCTAGTCTAAACCACTTTCATTCTGATATGCTGATCAGACTCTGTTCTCCTAGACAGAAGCAGACCGAAGCACTGGGTTATCAGTTGTGTTCTTCAGCCCTTCCTGATACGTGAGTGACCTTCCATACGGCTCACACCGTAGACTTCATCCTAGGAAGAAAATCAGCCCTCACAGAACAGCTGCTATTTTGGCAAATGAAGCCAGTTCTCTTTATCTAGCTTATTCCAACCTTCACACACTCTAGATTTCTCCCATAATTACAATTCAGCTATAAAAAATGCTGCTTAAGAGACAAATTTTGAGACATTCACTATAGGTTTCTAGGCAATAACAATAGAATGTAGGTGACCTTTGATGAAAAACACACTTTAAAAGAATACAGAGGTAAGAGGGAATGAAACAAGAGGAAGAGACAGCAATTAAGGTTATGGAAATAGAGCATTTCTATGCAAAGTGGGCTAAATTTAGAGGTATCTTGTCAAGTTAGAAATATTTTTTATAATCCTTTATCTCATAAGTCATAGACTATATGTTAAATCTGATAAGATTTGTAACAACCAGAATTATTACTAACTCTAATTCCATTTACTTTTCACTTCTCATTCAGTTTTGTAAAGTGAAAGTAAAGTTGCTCAGTTGTGTCCGACTCTTTGCGACCCCATGGACTGCAGCCCAGCAGGCTCCTCTGTCCATGGGATTTTCCAGGCAAGAGTACTGGAGTGGGTTGCCATTTCCTTCTCCAGGGGATCTTCCCAACCCAGGGATCGAATCCAGGTCTCTCGCATTGTAGCCAGATGCTTAACTGAAAATAGTGTTTATCTTGACAAGGAAAGCAAACTTATTATTCAGACATTTACTAAAAATGTCTTTCTCTTTTGAGAAAGGAAAATATATATGTAAATATATCTATATATATGTATATCCACATCTATATATATGTATATCCACACACACATATATATGTATACATGCATATATTCTTAAAACTTTGTGTAATCTCTACATTTTATAAGCTTAAAAAAGTGTTTTTGTTAAACATCCTTTATTTCATCTCTGGCATTTTGTGATAAGTTCTTGAGAAGTACTTGATATAAAGGAGACAGATTCATTTCTGGGAATTTCGTTCCAAGTGGTTTTGAGTGGTTCAGAAGGATGAGTGCCTTCTCATTTCCAGTGATTTTATTGCAAATTGATCAATATCTATTTACAAAGTACCTATTTTATGGTAGCTATTGGAGGCTCTGGGGTGGCAAGAGAAAACAAAATAGATTAAAAAAAATTCATGTTTTCATGAAAACTTACCAAAAAGGAGGTCCTGGAATCATCCACTTATAAAATAAATTGTTTCAAGGCTACTTTTAGGGTATGAGAGAGATCCCATGGCAAGAGGGCCCCTTCTGAATTCTCCATCTCTCAGCTAATTGGTGGTGATTACCAGTGTTAATCACATTCTCAAGGCTGGAAACACGTGTCTTGGACTTCACTAATGCTTCTGAAACCATGCCACAAAGGCCTCATGTATCTTACCATGAAAAAGTCTTTTAAAAAACTGTAAAAGACATTAAGAGGAGTTGTAATTCTCTTCACCCCATCCTTTCCCATAGCTATTCCTGAAATGTTTTTCTCCTCAATGACTTCCTTACCAGTCTCAATTTCACAGCTGGCAGTTGTCTATATAAAAGAGAATGTTCCCATTTGGGAAACTTTACACCAAAACCTGCCTTATTTGGATATAGTGAAGGTGTCAAAGGAAGTAACAGCTCTGCCTTGAGTCTGCTTTTGTCTAGCTCCAAAAAGTGATAGACAATTAGATAGNGGACATGAGTCTGAGTGAACTCTGGGAGTTGGTGATGGACAGGGAGGCCTGGCGTGCTGTGATTCATGGGGTCGCAAAGAGTCGGACACGACTGAGCGATTGAACTGAACTGAACTGAAGGATGAAAAGTGAAAGTGTTAGTCGCTCAGTCCTGTTTGACCTTTTGCGATTCCATGAAGCGCAGCACACCAGGGTTCTCTGTCCATGGAATTCTCCAGGCAAGAAAACTGGAGTGGGTATCCTTTCCTTTCTCCAGGATAACATCCTAACCCAGAGATCAAAGCTGAGTCTCCTGCATTGCAGGCAGATTCTCTACTATCTGAGCCACGAGGGAAGCAGGGCTGATATTTAAAACATCCTTCATTAACCAGCTACCTTTAGAAAACTGCAGATTTGGATGATGTGAGAAATTGAGCTGAAAAATTATAAATAAGCTTAAACAATTTGGAGCTCAGCACCTATAACTATACATGGTACCCTGNCTTCATTAACCAGCTACCTTTAGAAAACTGCAGATTTGGATGATGTGAGAAATTGAGCTGAAAAATTATAAATAAGCTTAAACAATTTGGAGCTCAGCACCTATAACTATACATGGTACCCTGTCATATGTGTGTATTTACAATGAATTAATAGACTTTTTAGGTGTTGGCTAGCCCAGAAGATGATTTGCACTGCATTATCCTGACGGACTGTAAAAGGAATCATAAAGATCTGCGTGTGGCAGAGTTAATGGGATGAGGTCCCTTGGTCTGCATAGTGTTCTCTGGAGTATATCAAGTGTATCAAGTGCACAATGGCCACCAGCACTTAATTCACCATCCCAAGGCTAGTGAATAGTCCTCTGATTGTAGGACTACACATTGTCTGGACCAGGGCACCTACCCTACAGATCTGAAAGGTCTTAGGGCAGCATCCAGCATCCACCAGTCCATGTATCTCATGATTGGTAGGAAGTAATTTACAAACTTGAACTCAGTATCAACAACCTTTCCACCTCGCAAGTCACTGATGTGCCGCTGACATGTCCCTAAAGTTTGCAGAGAAGCTAATGAGTGAAGGAAAAAGAGAGAGATTAAATAAACCAGGAAAGAAGACAGTGAGAAAGGAGGAAAATGAAGAAAAGTCGACATGTATGGAGAGGTGGAATCCCAGGAAAGCCAACAATAAATTCTCATCTCGTCTCTTACTTTTTTAGGCTGTCACTCACTCCTAAAATGAATTCAGTCCCACAGTATTTATTGAGCTCCAACAACACCCAGAGCTTTAGCACTGTGACAGGTAAAAAAATATAATCATATTTTATATTACAGAGAGCTTTGCAAATTGTAAAGCTCTGCCTCAAATTATCTCATCTTCACAGTAGTATTGTGACTTGGATATTATTTCACCATATTTCTCACAATAGGGTTTAAATTGCTTGCCCAAGATCATACAATCAGCCCTTACTGGACAGTGTCAACAAACTAGTCTTCGGGTGTTAAAACCTACTCTTAAAATAATCAAACATACAAATGAAAATAATATATAGGATATATTTACATGTATATGTATAAATAATATACATTTATAATTTAATTATGTATATACTACTAAAATATATTTTTACAATTGTATATAAATATATTTTATATTTAATTACTATATTTTATATTAATATACATATAAGTTTGCAATTGATGGTCTAAGTGCTAAATGAGCCTAGAGGACAGAAAGAGATTCTTTTCCACTGAGGAGGGGAAATAAACAGCAGATCCATGGTGGAAATCAGAGAAACTTAGAAGCGGCCAAATTGAATGCACAGTTGAAGGAGATATCCAAAGTGTCCAAAAAGTCCTTAACAGATTAATTCAATAGATTATTCAATAGATTTCTTACCGGTAGTGATTCTTGGAAACCTAGTTTTAGTGTCTGCGTCATTGTTGTTGGCTGACCGCTAAGTCATGTCCAGCTCTTTGGCAAGCCCATGGACTTAGCCAGTAACACCATGATTAAGAAACAGGGCTTACTTTCATTCGGAAAATGGAGATAGTAACCATACTTGCTTCCGAGGACTAAAGAGGAAAGTCCATATGCTGCTCAAAAGGCTACAGAATCATGATATTGACAACAGTGTCTACGGCAATGATGCTGCTATTGCTGGATGTGGTCTGGGTCTCCTAATGCAAAGTTGTTCAATGGTTTCCAGGTGTTTCTAGACTAAGTTATATAACTCTTATTTTTTAACTGATAAAACATTCCCTTAGGCAAAAAAGAACATAGAATGCATCTGTCTTCATAAATTGTTTCACTAAGTCATGTCCGACTCTGTGATCTAATGGACTAAAGTACATCAGGCTTTCCTGGCCTTTACCACCTCCTGAAGTTTGCTCAAACTCATGACTACTGAGTTGGTGATACCATCCAACCATCTCATCCTCTGTTAACCACTCTTGCTCCTGCCTTCAATCTTTCCCAGCATCAGAGTTTCTTCCAATGAGCCAGCTCTTTACATCAGGTGGCAAAATTAATGGAGCTTCAGTTTTAGCATTAGTCCTTCCAGTAAATGGGCTTTCCGTGATAGCTCAGTTGATAAAGAATCCACCTGCAATGTGGGAGACCTGGGTTCGACCCCTGGGTTGGGAAGATCCCCTGGAGAAGGGAAAGGCTACCCACTCTACTATTCTGGTCTGGAGAATTCCATGGACTGTAGAGTCTATGGGATCGCAAAGAGCTGGACACGACTGAGTCACGTCACTTCCGATAAACATTCAGGGTTGATTTCTTTTAGGATTGACTGGTTTTAGCCCTTTGCTGTCCAAGGGACTCTCAAGAGTATTCTCCAGCACCACAGTTCAAAAACATCAATTATTTGGCGCTCAGCCTTTCTGTGGTCTAATCCACACAAACTTTCACGACTACTGGGAAAACCATAGCTTTGACTGTATGGACCTTTGTTGGTAAAGTGATGTCTCTGCTTTTTAATATACTGTCTCCAGTCTCAGTTTGGCAGAGCTTTTCTTCCAAAGAACAAGTGACTTTTGATTTTGTGGCTGTAAGTCATTGTGTGCAGTGATTTTGGAGCCCAATAAAGTGAAATATGACACTGTTTCCATTTTTTTCCCCATCGAAGTATCAAGAAATGATGGGACCAGATGCCATGACCCTAGTTTTTTGAACGTTCAGTTTTAATTCAACTTTTTCAGTCTCTTCTTTCACCTTCATCAAGAGGTTCTTTAGTTACTCTTTGCTTTCTGCCACTGGCGTGGTATCACCTGCATATCTGAGGTTACTGATATTTCTCCTGGCAATCTTGATTCCAGCTTGTGATTCTTCCAGCCCAGGATGTTGTATGATGTACTCTGTATATAAGTTAAATGAGCAGGGTGACGTTAATGTACCTTAATGTACTCGTGGGAGGTCTGCTTGCCTAGGAGAAAAGCACGGTCAATTTCCCCCAAAGAGAGTAAATGGTGACTGTGAGGCAAATCATAGGTTCAACACACTGATCTGTGTGTTATCAATCCACTGTTCTTTTTTGGGATATACTGGAAATTTTCCTTACTCTTTTTCTTCTTTCTTGATCTAGTACAATTTTCCAGAATTATTCTATGTACTGAATCAGCAACTTTGATATAATTTTTCCCCAAATGAAATAATTTGGACCCTCTTGTTTCTACTGTTTCTAATGTCAGCCTTTTTAATTACTTGCAAGTTTTAAATTTACATATTTGATGGCATAATAATTCCCAGAGAGGTCTATCCCAGACTCCTTTGGAGCAGATTAATATGTTAAAGTCGTATAGAATTGCATATAGATTAAGATTTCAATTCAAGCTACACTCTAAACCAAAGCCTTAATTTTTGTTTATAAAATACGGCTCATATTTGTTCAGCCTAATTTAGCAGGACAGTGAGGATTAAAGGGACACAAAGATGCACGAATACATACTTGTAAACTACAAAATAAAAGTGAAATCACAATGGTTACTATCCCAAGAGGAAGAAGAAAGAAAAGAAGACTGTTCCAGCCTTTGCTCTGTTGTTTTCATGCTGTCTGATGCAAGTCATTTTTGAAGTGGGAATTAGAAGGCTGACTTGGAGACGAATCTAGCTAGGACACTCTAGGACTCTCTATTTCCATATTCTAAATGGGCCTTGTTGATAATTCTTTGTGAACTTTATACTAATGAAGAAAATGCTCAAGTAAAAATAAGTACAAAGATAGTGAGAAATCAGCCTCACATCCTTAAGTCGAGACCCTCGCTGCGTGGCTGCAAGATACACTTGGACAACCAAGTTCTCTATGGAGTGGTGCCTGGGACACTGGCGCCTGGGAAGCTGTGGGGAAGCAAGACTGGGAGACGGCTGAGGTCAGGAAGGGATAATGATTTGTCTACTTTTTACAGAACCCTGGGCCTAAAAACTAAACTGATAAAATTCATGAAAGATATATTCTCAAAGAGGCCTCTGGGGACTGAAACTCATGGAAGCACATAGGTACATTTCACTTCCTCTTATAAAATAATGATTACAACCCCTTTACAAAAAAAAAAAAAAAACACCACACATTTATTTATCTATTTTCAGTATGAGTGGAAACTAAAAGGAATGCTGGCCTTAAGTATCTGAATTTATTTTGTCTCCATTACAAGAAAATTTGCACATCTATATACAGCTGCCTAAAGTTTAGTCGCTTAACCACTTGATCCCTAATTTTGTTTTTCAGCATACTTTCATAGTAATATTCTTCTACAGTATGCTTTAAGAGGATAGTTCTGTAAGTTCCAGTCATAGACTCTTAACAATTGTAACTTAATTTTAAAGAAGAAAGAGGAAGAACAAAGAACACCAAAAATAAAACTAGTTACAGGCATCATGCATAGTAAGAGTCAGGAAGGATGAGAATTTCATACACACACAGACAACAACAACAAGAAGTATAAGAGGAAATAAAGTCTAAAAAAAAAGTACCAGGAAATGGTAGAAACTAAATCCATAAAATTCATCACTCTTCCTCAGTATACTAAGTGACCTTATTTCTGGCTCCCGATCTAATGAATCAGAAGAATACAGTCCTTGCCATATTCCTGCAATAATGGTATTAAATAAACATAAGACAGTACAGTGTCTGTTGCTTCTATCAAAGCTGTACGACTGTCTAAGGTTAAACCTGGACAGTATGGTAAGCAGTAGTGTACTATATCTGTCTCATCTAAATACTTCCATCTATGTGGAAATAATCAGTTCAGAAAGAATAGAAAAATTGCTTCAGAAGATGGAGATAAAGCCTGAGGGTTATGTGGAAAGAATAATCCTTGTTGCCTTGGAGATCCTTGGTGATAGTCAGGAGAGTAATGAGTTGATGGCATATAAATCATTCTAATGACATTTTTAGCACTGGTAGGTGAAATCACCTCTTTTCCCCTTACTTGTCATTATGTTCTTTAAATCTGCTCAATCAATGCCCAACAACTTGTTTTTAACGTTAAGCCTGGCATCTCATGAAGTTTCCTTTTCCTAAACTCTTTAAGGGTGGCCTCAGAAGAGATTTTAAACAATAGTAATCTCTACCAAAGATATGCCTATTTCCAATGCAAAGTGGGATATTTCTAAAGCTTAGAGGCCAAGGACAATCCCCTTGCTTTCCTCCTTTCCTAAGAGACTGTTCTAAGCTCTAAATTACAAGCCTTACATTAATTCATCTGAGGAGGGATGAATAAGAAGATGAGAAAAAAAAACTGCCAAGACTTATTTGGAAAAGAAAAAGAAATTTAAAGAGAATAAAGGTTTTTAATTATATGACAGATAAAAATAACAATTGCACTATCAACTAAAGAATTCAACTTTGGAATTGTGCTTGAACTCCCTACTGCACATCTTAGAAGAGAAAATCTCCAACTCCATTTTATTTGATTTTTAAATAACGTTGCTCATCCAATGGAAAGAGTTGAAAGACATCATAAAAAGCAGATCATAGTTATTATAAGTATATGAAAAGGTGTTCAAGTTCGTTAGTGATTAGTAAAATCCAAATTAAAATCACCCTGAGATATTACTGATTCACCAGATTGGCAAAAGTAAAATGTCTGACAATGCAAGTGATTGCAAGCATGTGCAGCAATTCACACTGTCCTTCATTGCTAAGGGAAATAGAAATAGGGAGAATTGAAGATGTATATATTCTACACACCAGTAATGAGTCTCCAAAGTGTACAGTCTGAAAAAGCTCCTGTCCAAGTGTATCTTGATTTATAGTAGAAAATGTTCACAGCTGTGTTGTCCAGAGTAGCACTAAACTGGAAATATCAGAATCTTGAAGGTGTTGATAAACTGTAATGTGCGTGTGTTAGTCACTCAGGCATGTCCTACTCTTTGCAACCCCTTGGACTGTATGTAGCCCACCAGGCTCCTCTGCCCATGGAATTCTCCAGGCAAGAATACTGGAGTGGGTTTAAATTTCCTTCTCCAGGGAAACTTGATAAACTGTAGCACAGTCATAAAATAGAATATTATATAGCAAGAATAAAAACAGAATATTATAAAAATAGAAAATTATATAGGCTTCCCTAGTGGCTCAGAGGTTAAAGTGTCTGCCTCCAGTGTGGGAGACCCCGGTTCGATACCTGGGTTGGGAAGATCCCTTGAAGAAGGAAATGGCAACACACTCCAGTATTCTTGCCTGGAGAATCCCATGGATGGAGAAGCCTAGTAGGTTACAGTCCACGGGGTCGCAAAAAGTCAGACATGACTGAGCAACTTCAGACCTTCACCTTCATGGCAAGAAAAAGGAGAATCAGTACTGATAAAATCTGGAAGGAACTCACAACTAGAAAGCCAAGTGAGAGACAAAGCATGGTTATAAAGACAGACAATGCCACATTATTTTCTCTAAGAATGAAACAGAAGTAGTGTAGTTTCTACAAAGCAGGAGGGAGTTCACCCTGGGTTCTGGCAGCTGGCAGCACTCTATTTCCAGGCCTGGAAGGATTGTGCATTGGCGAGCTCTTTAAAAGTATTTTGCATAAATGCTCCATTTCACAGGGAAAAGAAAATGTCACATGGCTCCTTTTATACTTCAGCCCCCTTATCAGTGGCAGAGGATTGGGGAAACTTCCAGACTGGAAGCTAGCTGCCTCTTATCCAGAGTCATTCCAGGTTTCACACTTAATTATTGGATTGTGGAGATTCGCTACTTCTTCTCTGCAGGGATATTCAATAATGACTTCCAGGAAGTGCGAACTAATTTTTTTTTTTAATTTCTCTTTCACAGAATTTATCTGCCATGAAGATGGATGACTGATAACACAAAAGTTTGAGAGCCACAGAAGGCCAGGTTGGGTCTGCAAACTGCATACTATAAGACCATCCCCACCATGTGGTGAAGAAGTTTAGGGGGAAGTTTACTTAGTTTACCCATCTGGATGGGCAGCATGAAAGTCTACTTTAATTATATTAAATGCATGTTTATTTTTAGAGATATTCTGTCATTGCTATTCTCCTTACCAAATTTCTTCAATGAAATGACTTACCTACCAAGGGAAAAGAGTGTATTGAACCAGATAAACAAGAGAGAGACAATTTTGTTCCTGTATTTCTAAAATACATT
>SJYW01022240.1:276308-289420 GCA_006410735.1 Raphicerus campestris | reverse complement strand
TTCATCCATTTAAAAGGAGGATCGGGGGGCAAGATAATCTTCAGCGCTTTTTTTTTTTTTTCAATTTTAGAAAATACTCTGATCTGAGATGTTAAGAGTAGCTGGGCCAGGCCAACAAATTAAATAGAATGAGACAGCAAATGATCCCACCAGAGGTTAACCCAGCCTTTGAAAAAGAAGAGACCACAAGCAAAAAGGATAAAAGATGAATAAAATACTAAAATATTAACAGCTACGTTTCTGATTTTATGATACTCTCACACAAGTTGTTGAGTGGCATTGTTCTTTAATTTAGTTGTGGGAACGTAATTAGAATATACCTATTAAGTAAATCCAGTTGATATTTAAATCCTGAAAACCTGTTTGCAAAGTCAGTTTTACTTTAGAAGAAATAAGCCTGAGGGTGATTACTTCAACTCAAAGGCTGAGAACATAGATACAAACTCTCCTTCCTCCCCCTTAATTCACTATATATAAGGGACAAACTACGAAACATCATGCCTTTAGAATTTTTAGACCTATATTTAAGTATAATTTTAAATATTTATATTTAGTTAATAAGTTATGCTATTAATAATGCATGTTATATATTCTCTTTACATTTATTATCTTATTACTAAGAGAATAAGACATCATTTGGAATTTTCCTCAGTATTCAGCATAGGGGTATATATGAACTTCCCAATCGCAAGACATTGGTCAAAAGATGCTTACTTGGTATCACATACAGTTTCTGTTCAATTTCACCTTTCCTAAACCATAGGGCTTAATAGGTTTTCTGGCAGCAGACGCTAAACACTTTAAAGAGGCATTTAATGTGAAGCATTTGTTTACCTGTGGATTCATTATTAATGAAAAGCCAAGCGATGCACAGTTCAAATCAGGCAGACATTAAGTGGATCAGTCACCTGCATTATTAAAATGTACCCCAGGGGAATAGGGATTATTCTCCACATTCAATTATTCCTAACGTAGGAGCCCCCCGCCCCCCACCTATACCACTCTCGAAAAGCAAGCTTGCTCTTCCCCTTGACCTTTCTAAACGCTCACAAGTCTTGGTCCGCCAAGGCTTCAAGCCCCCGGGGAGTTGGGGGCGGTGCAGAGACAGCCCTTCAGAGCGGCCGGCCCCCCTCCCCTCCCCTTTAAAAGCAAAGCCCCATGGGTAATCACACAGCTCAAAGCCCTTGACTGCAGGTCCCTTAACTACAGGAGGTTTGGAAGCTCTGACACCGTGTGTCCCCAGAGTCTCTGTCTACATTGCCAGGAGGCAGAATTCTGTCAGGGAACACGCTGTGGCTGTCAACCGCTCAGACCTCAGGAATCAGGTAAAGACAGGTCCAAGCTGCCTTGAAATCTCGATTAGACAGAGTTGGAAAAGNAACTGGTACAAATCACTTAATTGAATTTAAAAATTTCTTCATCCATTTAAAAGGAGGATCGGGGGGCAAGATAATCTTCAGCGCTTTTTTTTTTTTTTCAATTTTAGAAAATACTCTGATCTGAGATGTTAAGAGTAGCTGGGCCAGGCCAACAAATTAAATAGAATGAGACAGCAAATGATCCCACCAGAGGTTAACCCAGCCTTTGAAAAAGAAGAGACCACAAGCAAAAAGGATAAAAGATGAATAAAATACTAAAATATTAACAGCTACGTTTCTGATTTTATGATACTCTCACACAAGTTGTTGAGTGGCATTGTTCTTTAATTTAGTTGTGGGAACGTAATTAGAATATACCTATTAAGTAAATCCAGTTGATATTTAAATCCTGAAAACCTGTTTGCAAAGTCAGTTTTACTTTAGAAGAAATAAGCCTGAGGGTGATTACTTCAACTCAAAGGCTGAGAACATAGATACAAACTCTCCTTCCTCCCCCTTAATTCACTATATATAAGGGACAAACTACGAAACATCATGCCTTTAGAATTTTTAGACCTATATTTAAGTATAATTTTAAATATTTATATTTAGTTAATAAGTTATGCTATTAATAATGCATGTTATATATTCTCTTTACATTTATTATCTTATTACTAAGAGAATAAGACATCATTTGGAATTTTCCTCAGTATTCAGCATAGGGGTATATATGAACTTCCCAATCGCAAGACATTGGTCAAAAGATGCTTACTTGGTATCACATACAGTTTCTGTTCAATTTCACCTTTCCTAAACCATAGGGCTTAATAGGTTTTCTGGCAGCAGACGCTAAACACTTTAAAGAGGCATTTAATGTGAAGCATTTGTTTACCTGTGGATTCATTATTAATGAAAAGCCAAGCGATGCACAGTTCAAATCAGGCAGACATTAAGTGGATCAGTCACCTGCATTATTAAAATGTACCCCAGGGGAATAGGGATTATTCTCCACATTCAATTATTCCTAACGTAGGAGCCCCCCGCCCCCCACCTATACCACTCTCGAAAAGCAAGCTTGCTCTTCCCCTTGACCTTTCTAAACGCTCACAAGTCTTGGTCTGCCAAGGCTTCAAGCCCCCGGGGAGTTGGGGGCGGTGCAGAGACAGCCCTTCAGAGCGGCCGGCCCCCCTCCCCTCCCCTTTAAAAGCAAAGCCCCATGGGTAATCACACAGCTCAAAGCCCTTGACTGCAGGTCCCTTAACTACAGGAGGTTTGGAAGCTCTGACACCGTGTGTCCCCAGAGTCTCTGTCTACATTGCCAGGAGGCAGAATTCTGTCAGGGAACACGCTGTGGCTGTCAACCGCTCAGACCTCAGGAATCAGGTAAAGACAGGTCCAAGCTGCCTTGAAATCTCGATTAGACAGAGTTGGAAAAGNCCCCACAGACGGCAGCCCACCAGGCTCCCCCGTCCCTGGGATTCTCCAGGCAAGAATACTGGGGTGGGTTGCCATGTCCTTCTCCAATGCATGGAAGTGAAAAGTGAAAGAAAAGTCGCTCAGTCGTGTCCGACTCTTTGCGACCCCATGGACTGCAGCCTACCAGGCTCCTCCGTCCATGGGATTTTCCAGGCAAGAGTACTGGAGTGGGGTGCCATTGCCTTCTCTGCGTCAAAGGGTCTAGTAGTATGCATTTCTATAAACTGATAAAAAGGTACTTTATTTTCATGGAAGTCTATTCATATATGAAAAGTTAATGAATATCGCCCTCATATTCAGTGTATTCTCTTTGTTACTATCCAATGAATTAGACAACAAAATTTTAATATACTGAATTGACATAAAGAGACAAAATGAGTGACCTCAAAACAGTGAATCCTGGCCAACAAAAATGGGAACAAAGTTGTTTTCAGGAATTAATTCCTTACTTTCACAGCTTAAAACTATAAAACTATAGAAGTTTTACACTTTTAAACCACATTAAATCTATGATTGCACTGACTTAACACACTGAATTTATTTCAGGTCAATTACTTCTTACACTTAAATCAGTCCACTTTCATAATTCACTTCCCAAATTCTGGACTTGTCTACAGTTGATTCTCAAAAAATATTCCATAGCTCTATCTAACAGCTTTATGAAGAAGTTATAATATTATACTTCAGTGGCCTTAAGGAAAAAGTATGCTGCTGGAAAGAAATATTGCTAATATTGATGGTGGTGTAGAATTCTCACAGCTGTTATGAATTCTTTCATATCCAATGTTGTTTTGTCATCAACACCAAAGTACGCACTTTTATATACACCCGCATTCACAAACTTGGGCTTCCATATTCACACATTCCTTGTTATATTTGGCCAAAATAGTGATGAATAAAAGAAAGATTCAATCTTTCACAGAAGATAGAAAAACTGAGAAGCATGCAAACAATATACATTAATCAAAAATAATTTGATGAAGTGATTTAAAAATGATGAACAACATGCATTTAAGACTTTGCTTAAATGAACAAGTGGATGAAGGATGGGTATAATTTGAAGAATGCAAAGGAAGACGAGGTGGAGGTTTGCAGAGATGCGTATTAGCTCTATGAATAAACATTCTGGTTTGCAAGTTGTTTAATACCAGGACAAGGAACTGAGGAGAAAACACAGAAACCAGTACAAGAAGGATGGTAGAAGGGAAATCATCCATTTTGGTCACCCTGGAATTAAGGGGTGTCCTGGAACTTGGTAACTCCAGTGCCAAAAGCAAAAGACCCCTCGCAAACAGGGATGAGGTGGTCACCTTAGGCGGGAAAGATCTGGGATTAGGAATCTGAAAATCTAGAACCAACAAACTCTGACACTTAGGCTGAACTGGTACAAATCACTTAATTGAATTTAAAAATTTCTTCATCCATTTAAAAGGAGGATCGGGGGGCAAGATAATCTTCAGCGCTTTTTTTTTTTTTTCAATTTTAGAAAATACTCTGATCTGAGATGTTAAGAGTAGCTGGGCCAGGCCAACAAATTAAATAGAATGAGACAGCAAATGATCCCACCAGAGGTTAACCCAGCCTTTGAAAAAGAAGAGACCACAAGCAAAAAGGATAAAAGATGAATAAAATACTAAAATATTAACAGCTACGTTTCTGATTTTATGATACTCTCACACAAGTTGTTGAGTGGCATTGTTCTTTAATTTAGTTGTGGGAACGTAATTAGAATATACCTATTAAGTAAATCCAGTTGATATTTAAATCCTGAAAACCTGTTTGCAAAGTCAGTTTTACTTTAGAAGAAATAAGCCTGAGGGTGATTACTTCAACTCAAAGGCTGAGAACATAGATACAAACTCTCCTTCCTCCCCCTTAATTCACTATATATAAGGGACAAACTACGAAACATCATGCCTTTAGAATTTTTAGACCTATATTTAAGTATAATTTTAAATATTTATATTTAGTTAATAAGTTATGCTATTAATAATGCATGTTATATATTCTCTTTACATTTATTATCTTATTACTAAGAGAATAAGACATCATTTGGAATTTTCCTCAGTATTCAGCATAGGGGTATATATGAACTTCCCAATCGCAAGACATTGGTCAAAAGATGCTTACTTGGTATCACATACAGTTTCTGTTCAATTTCACCTTTCCTAAACCATAGGGCTTAATAGGTTTCCTGGCAGCAGACGCTAAACACTTTAAAGAGGCATTTAATGTGAAGCATTTGTTTACCTGTGGATTCATTATTAATGAAAAGCCAAGCGATGCACAGTTCAAATCAGGCAGACATTAAGTGGATCAGTCACCTGCATTATTAAAATGTACCCCAGGGGAATAGGGATTATTCTCCACATTCAATTATTCCTAACGTAGGAGCCCCCCGCCCCCCACCTATACCACTCTCGAAAAGCAAGCTTGCTCTTCCCCTTGACCTTTCTAAACGCTCACAAGTCTTGGTCTGCCAAGGCTTCAAGCCCCCGGGGAGTTGGGGGCGGTGCAGAGACAGCCCTTCAGAGCGGCCGGCCCCCCTCCCCTCCCCTTTAAAAGCAAAGCCCCATGGGTAATCACACAGCTCAAAGCCCTTGACTGCAGGTCCCTTAACTACAGGAGGTTTGGAAGCTCTGACACCGTGTGTCCCCAGAGTCTCTGTCTACATTGCCAGGAGGCAGAATTCTGTCAGGGAACACGCTGTGGCTGTCAACCGCTCAGACCTCAGGAATCAGGTAAAGACAGGTCCAAGCTGCCTTGAAATCTCGATTAGACAGAGTTGGAAAAGTAGAGTGGTGAAACATGAGACAGGTAATGAGATGCTTAAGACCAGCGATTCTGCCTCTTCCTTTTCTCCGATTCCATAATGCACCGATTCCCACAGGGCATCTTTCCATGTGGCTGATATTTATAGCTGGCTGCCCACCTGTGCTTTGGTTTCATGTCACTGTTTATTGCCAGTTGGCCCAGGTGGTCTATTTATATTGTAAAAGCCTAGAAAGCCCAAAATATTTCTATGGAGTTTTCTCCACAGGATACACATAAGCTGATGTTCAAAAATTTTTTTTTTTTCACAGGGTTAGAAATGTTAAGGCCTTCCAAAACACTTTTTATTATCCCCTTTAATCATAATGCTTTCTATGCAGCCTATATGTTCTTTGTTGGTTCTTTGTTGGTTTTGATCTGGTCAAAACCAGATTGGCTACATGAGAAAACCATTGGATGCAAGTCACTATATCATTTAGACCACTTGATCCTACAGAAATCTGTATATAACTTCTATATATGTTGTAACATACAGAAGAGAAGCGAGAGGCAAAGGAGAAAAAGAAAAAAATACTCATCTGAATGTAGAGTTCCAAAAGATATCAAGGAGAGATAGGAAAGCCTTCCCAAATGAACAATGCAAAGAAATAGAGGAAAACAATAAAATGGGAAAGACTAGAGATCTCTTCAAGAAAATTAGAGATATGAAGAGAATATGTCATGCAAAGATGGACAAAAACAAAGCACAGAAACTGTATGGACCTAAAAAAGCAGAAGATATTAAGAAGAAGTGGCAAGAATACACAGAAAGAACTATACAGAAAAGATCTTCATGACCCAGATAATCACAATGGTATGATCATTCACCTAGAGCCAGACAACTTGGGGTATGAGGTCAAGTGGGCCTTACGAAGTATCACTACAAAAAAGCTAGTGGAGGTGATAGAATTCTAGCTGAGCTATTTCAGATCCTAAAAGATGATGCTATGAAAGTGTTGCACTCAATATGCCAGCAAATTTGGAAAACTCAGCAGTGCTACAGGACTGGAAAAGATGAGTTTTCATTCCACTCTCTAAGAAGGGCAATGCCAAAGACTGTTCAAACTACAATTGCCCTTATTTAACATGCTAGCAAAGTAATGCTCAAAATTCTCCAAGCCAGTCTTCAACAGTACATGAACCAAGAACTACCAAATGTTCTAGCTGGATTTAGAAAAGGCAGAGGAACCAGAAAACAAATTGCCAACATCCACTGGATCATAGAAAATGTAAGAGAATTCCAGAAAAACATCTATTTCATCTTCATTGACTATTCTAAAGCCGTTGATGGTGTGAATCACCACAAACTGGAAAATTCTTAGAGATGGGAATACCAGACCACCTGACCTCCTGTAAAAACTTGTATCCAGGTCAAGAAGTAACAGTTAGAATCAGACATGGAACAACAGACTGCTTCCGAATTGGGAAAGGAGTATGTCAAGTCTTGTCATCTTGTTTATTTAACTTATATGCAGAGCACATCATGCAAAATGCCAGGCTGAATGAAGCACAAGCTGGAATCAAGATTCCTGGGAGAAATATCAATAACCTCAGATATGCAGATGACACCATCCTTATGGCAGAAAGTGAAGAAGAACTAAAGAGCCTCTTGATGAAAGTAAAAGAGGAGAGTGAAAGAGTTGGCTTAAAACTCAGCATTCAAAAAACAAAGATCATGGCATCAAGTCCCATCATTCCATGGCAAATAGATTGGGAAACAATGGAAACAATGAGAGACTTTATTTTTTTTCGCTCCAAAATCACTGCAGATGATGACTGAAGCCATGAAATTAAAAGACGCTTGCTCCTTGGAAGAAAAGCAATGACCAACCTAGACAGCATACTAAAAAGCAGAGACATCACTTTGCAAACAAAGGTCCGTCTAGTCAAAGCTATGCTTTTTCCAGTAGTCATGTACGGATGTGAGAATCAGACCATGAAGAAGGCTGAATGCAGAATAATTGATGCTTTTGAACTGTGGTGTTGCAAAAGACTCTTGAGGATCCCTTGGACAGAAAGGAGATCAAACCAGTCAAACCTAAAGGAAATCAATCTTGAATATTCATTAGAAGGACTGATGCTGAAACTGAAGCTCCAATACTTTGGCTACCTCATATGAAGAGCGAACTCATTAGAAAAGACCCTGATCCTGGAAAAGATTGAAGGCAGGAGAAGGGGACAACAGAGAATAAGATGGTTGGATGGCATCAGTGACTCAATGGACATAAGTTTCAGCAAGCTGTGGGACATAGTGAATGACAGGGAATCCTGGCATGTTTCAGTCCAAGTGGTCACAGAGTCAGAAATGACTGAACAACAACAAATATCTTGTAACTGTGTATAAACTGATGCAGTCATTAAAGCTTCCAAGTACAGAAAGACCAGAATCAACCCAGCACCCAAGGGGGCTCCCAGCAGAGTAGTCTTCCCCAGCTTGAAGCCAGGTCCCCCATATGGATCTGGCCCACCACCCTTCACTACCTCAACACTGTCCATCTGCTTTGTACCTACAGCCACAAAAGGGAGGCATGGATGTGTTTTGGACCACTTACCCAAAAGAGAGGCTCAAGAGTCAGGGGCTTCTCATGGGGGATCAGTTCCAAGTTAATTAAATGCTGAAATGTTGTACACTGAGTAAGGGGTTCAGAGGCTCTCAACTTAAGTTTTTAAGAAGGTGTGGAAAAGAATCATGGGAAATGAGAGGGAAAACGGGGCCACTTGTTTACGAACAGGTGACCATGACCGATGTGAGCATCATATGCGAGTCCTTTACTTTGAAAATGATCTGCAACATACAAGGTGATCCCTTCAATACATAAGCCACTCTCATACCCTACAACTCTCACGACTCCTTCTCTATCAGATACTCCCTCCTGAACATTCTGAATTCTCAATTTAGACTTCACACACTGGAGTTTGGGGTGGGGGTAGGGGGCAGAAGGAGGGGATTGAGTCATTTTTCTAGCAGAGTGCAGTCTGTTCTTCAGATAGACCAAAAAATTGTCAGTATTTCAGCATTCTTCCTAATGAACCGAGGAACAATTTTACTAAAAGGAATCAATCCTAGTGTCCTTTAAATAAAGTCTAATTTTTTTTTTTACTTAAAGATAATCTTTATTCCTGTACCTTCCAACTAATCATTATCTATAAAAACAAAGTCAGAAGTCGACACCAGTCCGAAAGAATCTGACTTACTAAATTATCTGTTTATATAGATCTCCTTATCCCACCGATCAAACTACAACCTCCAAAGCATGTAAAACTGCTCAGCATAACACAGCTAACTGGAAAATATTTAAGCAGATTTTTTCCCTAAAAACAATTTAATACAACAATGGTATTGTACACCAGTTTGATGATCACCTTATTGAACTCTACAGTAAAGAAAGCAACAGAGTTGAGAATAGGTATTCAGCAAAATAATTCTCTCTCTCTCTCTCTCTCTCTCTCTCTCACACACACACACACACACACACACACACACACACACACACACGTCCATGTCTACAGAATGTTTCTGCATGTGTGCTGTCGCTTCAGTTGTGTCCTACTCTTTGCAACCCTAAGGACTATAGCCCACCAGGCTCCTCTGTCCACGGGATTCTCCAGGTAAGAATAATGGAGTGGGTTGCCATGCCCTCCTCCAGGGGATCTTCCCAACCCAGGAATCAAACCCATGTCTACTGCATCTCCTGTACTGCAGGTAGATTCTTTACCCACTGAGCCACATGGGAAGCCCACAGAATCTTCAGGGAATGTCAATTTTGTGTCACATTTTATATCAGACTAAAGAGACCTCTCTCAGGGACTTCAGTATTGTCTGTGAGAATGAACTACTACTGATGCCCAGATTTCTAATCCAGTTCTTAACAGTGTAATATGAGGTCAGTACTCCAGTATTCCTGCCTAGAAACTGCCATGGACAGAGGGGCCTGGTGGGCTGCAGTCCATGGGGCTGCTAAGAGTTGGACACGACTGAGCGACTTCACTTTCACTTTCATGCATTGGAGAAGGCAATGGCAACCCATTCCAGTGTTCTTGCCTGGAGAATACCAGGAATGGTGGAGCCTGGTGGGCTGCCGTCTATGGGGTTGCACAGACTCGGACATGACTGAGGCGACTTAGCAGCAGCATGCTTTCTACAGATGCAAAAAATCATGCTAACAGGTTTGTTTTAGCTGCTGGTACTTGTAAAAAAATGGTTGTTATTGCAGCATTATTTCTAATGAACCCAAGAACAACTTTACTAAAAGGAATCAATAAATCAAAAGTTATTTCCCCTTGAAATACAAAGAAATGGTCTGTTTAGAGCTTGTTGAACATGAAAGTTTTATGCAAAACCAACAAACCACAGAAATGTTTCAAAGCAAATTGTTATTTTAAACTATATATTTCCTTTGTTTCCACTATATATGTCTGTAATAATGGGAGAAATACCTGTTTCCTGCATGGAAGCATATATAGCACACCGATGGGAATTTTGATTTAAGTGCTATTTAATTTTTTTTTAAGCCATCAGGAAGCCAAAGCAGACAATCCAGTAGATAGAATGTGTGTGATTATGGCTGCTTCGAGAAATCTGCCAAACCATTAGAGGTTCACTAGCTCTGCAGAGCTTGTGATTTAAATTATTTAAATATGAGTAACAAATAACATTTAGTTAGTAATGGCCAACATATATCACTTAGTTGAATTTAGCAAAATGCTTCTAGAACTGTTGTTATTGATAAAGACACGTGTGTGTACATGTGGCTCTATACACATTTACATATATATGAATTTATATGTGTCTATATGATTGTGCATATATGATTGTGAATATATATGTGTGTGTTAGTCACTTAGTCATGTCTTACTCTTTGAGACCCCATGGACTGTAGCCACCAAGTTCCTCTGTCCATGGAATTCTCCAGGCAAGATAACTGGAGTGGGTACCTAGTCCCTTCTCAAAGATATGTGTGTGTGTGTGAGTGTGTGTTAGAAGTCAAAATATTGAGAATCGATATAACACCTTAAATAAGAGATTAACTAGTTCACTGGTACTAGGTACTAGAATCTTAGTCTTTTCACTTCTAATTCAGTGTAGTCTCTCTCTATTTTATTTTTCTTCTTTGTATTCACTTACAAACAACTTTGAGATTACAGACGTTACAATGTGCTCTATAAGTAAGCAAAGCCACTTTGAATTTTATAATAAATATGACATACATGTGTGTTTACATTTACATATACGCTTCTGTGTCATATATATATATATATATATATATGATAGAAATTGTATTGCATCCATTTGTATTGGGACAGCAATGATAGACATACATATTGCCTTTATTTATTTCATACTTAGCATTTCTTTCATGAACTGGACCACTTAACATAAGTAGTTAATGCCAATCAAGCTGAGCTCCCTATTCATCAACTCTACCACACCCCACCCTTATCTTCTCTTGATTTCTGTTCATACTGCTTTCCTTTAAACAGTGTCAGAATTTAGTACACTAAATAAACACCCATTTCTTCCCACAGTGTGTCAATCACAAACCTACACGTTCTTGTTGACCAAGACAAAGTTCCATGTTGCCAAAGAAGTTCATGCAAATATCTTAGAATATATTTGATACTTCCCTTCAACAGTTTCTACACAGAAGCATAGAGTATGTAAATGTTTCACCTTGTACTTTTTTCCATTAAATTTCTAAGTCATTTAACCCCAAATAATTATAATATACCTAATAATAATGACAGCTACCGTTTACTGAGCAGTTTATAAATATGTGATCCTGTGACAAACCCTTTACCTCCCAGTAACTCTAAGAGGTTGGTAATTTGTACTGTGCTTATCATGCAGGGGAAGAAATGATTAGATGAAGTGGATAATTTATACAAATACACAGACCTAGCAAGCTACAGTATTAGGAGTTGAATCCAGGGATTTCTTACTCCAAGCTTCCCTGGTGGCTCAGCAGTAAAGAACACGCCTGCCAAGCAGGAGATGCAAGTTCAATCCCTGGGCAGGAAAGATCCCCGGGAGGAGGAAATGGCAACCCACTCCACTATTGTTGCCTGGGAAATCCCATGGTCAGAGAAGCCTGGCTGGCTACAGTTCCTAGGGTCGCAAAAGAGTCAGACACGACTTAGCGACTAAACGACAATATCTCTTACTTCTGAGCCTGTTCTAAACACCTCCTGTTCCTCTTTTATCCAGCTCAGCACTTCACAGACAGTACAGATTGATGAGTAAGTACTAGCTGACTGTGTAGGTGGCAATAAAAGTTCAGTAAATCCTGTTATGATATGGCTTGTTATTACACAGACTTATAAATGATTCAAAGCATGTTCTTCAAAATATAACAACTCCATCATAAAAGCCCAGCTTAGCACAGTCAGCACATATGCTAAATGTTAATACTCTATCTAAACATCAGCAACATACATACATAGGGCTTCCCTGGTGGCTCAGAGGTTAAAGCATCTGCCTCTAATGCGGGAGACCTGGGTTCTATCTCTGGGTTGGGAAGATCCCTGGAGAAGGAAATGGCAGCCCACTCCAGTATTCTTGCCTGGAGAATCCCATGGATGGAGGAGCCTGGTGGGCTACAGTCCAAGGGGTGGCAAAGAGTTGGACATGACTGAGCAACTTAACTTTCACTTTTCATACATATATATGTATATGTGTATATATATTTATAGATCACAGTATTTATAACATAAAAGACAATCACACAACAACTGCAATTTCCTTCAATCCTAATTAACTTGACATTTCAAACATTTATTTGAAAAGCTTAAATTTGGGCATTTGAAAATCTTCAAAAATTGGAAGCCTCACAGGTGCATTTTTCTTATTTTGTGCTTAGTTCTCAAACTTCACCTATGTATTACATATATATATATAATTATATATATATATACACATCTACACACACATACATCTTAATGGATAAGCTCATGCACACAGTGACATAGAGTAAACACATGAAATACAGAATTATAAATAGTCACTAACTTGTTCAAGTTAGAACAAAATGGGAAGTCTATCATTATTCTGGAAGACAGAGTTTTTTGGCGGAGAGGAGGGGAGAGAAATAATAACAGCAGATACTTACAAAGTACTCACTATGAATCAGTCCCTATTCCAAGAACTTCACGTGTATACATAGTCTTATTTCCAGAGACCATCATTTTTTTAACTTCTGTTTTTTGCTTCTTGGTTGATGTTGCTGATATCAAGAGTTTATTTCTGTTTTGTTGCTTAGGGGTATTACACCATATGGGTGTATCACAGTTTGTTCACTTGTCCAAGGACATCTGGGTTGTTTCTAGTTTGGGATGGTTATGATCAGAATAGTTAATAACATTCATGTTTGGGTGAGCATATGCTTTCCGTTTTTCAAGGGAAATATCTAGGAGTGGCATTGCTGGCTCATACAGTGAGTGTATAGTTCTTTTTTTTTTTTTTTTTTTTTA
>SJYW01022240.1:234898-262094 GCA_006410735.1 Raphicerus campestris | reverse complement strand
GGGTGGGGGCATGAAGTGAAAATCAGGGCTGGAGAAAAAGATCCCAAGACCCAAGTCTTGAATGAAATAGGGTTGATGTGAGCCCCAGTCATGGAGCAGCGAAGATGGGCCAGTTACTGTGGCCTGTAGGCTTTACTGCTCTGAACTCCTGTGCATCTTCCAAGAGAAATCACCTCCCTCAAGGTGGAGTGGAAGAAACCGAGGTCCAGAGAAATAAAGCAGTGTCTCAAGGTCACGTGCTTAGGAGATAGTAGAGCTCGGATGCTAAGCTGCTTCGATCTAATTTCAGAGCCCAAGCCAGGCCCAGTAGACCTGGTGCATCCTTCAGTTGTTCAGTCACTAAGTCGTGTCCAACTCTTTGGGACCCCATGGACTGTAGCCTGCCAGGCTCCAGAGGCTAACTAAGCTCCCATCCCCCCAGCCTCTCCCCCAGCCCTTTGGATGTCTCTGCTGAGCAACAGAAGGCTTTCCAGAGAGACCAGGGGACATTTCACTATTGCCTTCTAATGAGCCTTTTAGATATAGATATATTGTTGAAGCTAATGTTGAAGCTGAAGCTCCAATACTTTGGCCATCTGATGCAAAGAGCTGACGCATTCGAAAAGACCCTGATGCTGGGAAAGATTGAAGGCAGGAGGAGAAGGGGACGACAGAGGATGAGATGGTTGGATGGCATCACCAACTCGATGGACATGGGTCTGGGTGAACTCCAGCAGTTGGTGATGGACAGAAAGGCCTGGCATGCTGCAGTTCATGGGGTCGCAAAGAGTCAGACATGGCTGAGGGACTGAACTGAGCTGATATTGTTCCTAGTCTCTATGTCCTCATCATGAGATTTTAATGCCAAAGTTATACTCTTGCTGTTTATATACTGTACGAATATCTATGCTTTATCCACAAAAAAGGTAAGACTTTTTCCCCCAAGTAACAATTTTCCCCTGGCCCGCATTCCATGCTGAGATTTCACACATTAGATCTTGATCTCATTTTCTCATATAGTGCAGGTTGTTTTGGGTGATCTTTTACATCAGAACAATCTTCTTCAATGAGATGGGGAAGTTCTCACTGACCAGGCTGAAACCTCCCATGAACTAATTGGGTCATAGAATTAACCAGGAGCCAACGTGATAAAAGTGAAAGAGGAGAGTGAAAAATTCCATAAGCCACTGTTCACTCCTTTCTTGAGGAAAGTGGAAGAGGAGAGTAAAATATTTGACTTAAAACTCAACATTCAGAAAACTAAGATCATGGCATCTGGTCCCATCACTTCATGGCATAGATGGGGAAACAAAGCAGTGAGAGACTTTATTTTGGGGGGGCTCCAAAATCACTGCAGATGGTGACTGCAGCCATGATTAAAAGATGCTTGCTCCTTGGAAGAAAAGGTATGGCCAGCCTAGACAGCATATTAAAAAGCAGAGACATTACTTTGCCAACAAAGGTCTGTCTAGTCAAAGCTATGGTTTTTCCAGTAGTCATGTATGGGTGTGAGAGTTGGACCTGTCTCTTATACACATCTTCCCCCGTCTCTGGGATTCTCCAGGCAAGAACACTGGAGTGGGTTGCCATTTCCTTCTCCAATGCATGAAAGTGAAAAGTGAAAGTGAAGTCGCTCAGTCGACTCTTAGCGACCCCATGGACTGGAGCCCACCAGGCTCCTCCCCCCATGGGGTTTTCCAGGCTCATGGTGTTTGTCAAATTGTGAGTGGGGCCTGTGACCTATAAGAGTATACGAATCACTGCTGAAGACTGCAGTCTGCAGTCCCTGTAGAAACTGGCTCCCAGGCAGCCCATGGGGACGTCATTGCCAAGAAGTGCCTCAGGAGAGTTCCCAGCCCAAGGGGCAAAGGTGGGCTGACCTCCAGCTCTGCATTCTACTCAAGATGCGGCCCTGGAGTAGGATATGGGTGATTTGCTCCTTTCCTGTGTTTTATTCGTCCAGCGTGCTCAGTCACTTCACTCATGCCTGATTCTTCGTGATGCTATGGACTGTAGCCCGCCAGGCTCCTCTGTCCATGGGATTCCCCAGGCAAGAATACTAGAGTGGGTTGCCATTTCCTCCTCCAGGGCATCTTCCTGACGCAGGGATCAAACCCAGGTCTCCTGCATCTCCTGCACTGGCAGGCAGATTCTTTACCCATTGAGCCACCTGGGAAGCCCAGAGGGGGTTCCATTTTACAATTCATATAAAGGTGATCTGTGATCCATTTCTTCTCCTCTCTCCTCCACAGGTCCCAGGACTAAGCAACTACCCCATCGGCCTACATCTGTGCCATGACCTCAAAGGTGCTTTATCTTGGGAAATGGTATCCATTCTGCCTTCATGCCATTCAAACAAAAATACTTCTTTGAATTAAGGCACTTCAAGGTTGGTTATTATGTTTGGTTACTCTAAAAATGTTCAATACAGCAGGGACTAGGCAAAAATGGTCACTGAAAAGGATTTGAAATGCTGCTGGCCCAAACTGAAATGAGCTGTACATGTAAAATACATCCTTGATTTTGAAGACCTAGCAGGAAAAACAAATCATATAAAACTTACCATAATTTTATATTTATTTTATGTTGAAATGATAATATTTTGAATATATTCTGTTGAAAGAATAGTAATATACACCATTGCATCTGTTTCTAAGACTTTCTTTAGCATGGCTACTAGAAATCTTAAAACATCCACCACTCTGCTCACATTGGCATTTCTACTGGACAGCCCTGAACTGAAATGGACATTCTGTCCATCCTCGACTTGACATGAAACTTAGATCTGGCCAATAAACTATCATTTCTCATATGAAAGAGAAACCTGTCTCTCTTTATCTTCTAAAACTCTAGGTCAAATTTATGGAAGTAGAGGGCAGGTTAAGCCCAACTCTCTCAGGTAAAACATCAGGTGTTTCTGATTTCTCTTTATTATTTTCCCAACAGAAACATTCATGGCATGCTCACCCCCCTATTAAATCTAAAATTCTTCTTCTGGATATTCTTTAATTCTCTTCAGTCTTTTAGACTAAGGTTTCAAAATATAACCTCTTCTCCCCTTAAGTCTATTGGAATGTTTGATAATATTTTAAAACAGAAATGTCACAGCATTATGTTATTTTCCATCTTTACAGTTAGATACTTTTGGTTCTGTGGTTTAATTTAAATTACTTCTGCTGACATTTAATTCAACTGTTTAAATTATTCAAACTTAAAATACATATGGATCATGTACTCTAAACATGCCCTTGTTAAACATTTAAACTTATTTATTCTTTCAAAACTTTTGAGTGAATGCTACTGAATTAAACATTTTTAAGATTTTTGTTTTTATTTCAAATTCAGAGGTAGAATCTAAAATAAGAACTGGATTATTCCACAGTAAAAACTATGAATATTGTAACATTTTTACTTCAGGAGCTATCTGTCTGTAGCAATATAGGTCCTCAGTTCAGATCAGTTCAGTTTAGTCGCTCAGTCGTGTCCGACTCTTCAAGACCCCATGAATCGCAACACGCCAGGCCTCCCTGTCCATCACCATCTCCCAGAGTTTACTCAGACCCATGTTCATCGAGTCCGTGATGCCATCCAGCCCTCTCATCCTCTGTCGTCCCCTTCTCCTCCTGCCCCCAATCCCCGCCAGCATCAGAGTCTTTTCCAATGAGTCAACTCTTTACATGACGTGGCCAAAGTATGGGAATTTCAGCTGTAGCATCAGTCCTTCCAAAGAAATCCCAGGGCTGATCTTCAAAATGGACTGGTTGGATCTCCTTGCAGTCCAAGGGACTCTCAAGAGTCTTCTCCAACACCACAGTTCAAAAGCATCAATTCTTTAGTGCTCAGCCTTCTTCACAGTCCAACTCTCACATCGATACATGACCACAGGAAAAACCATAGCCTTGACTGGACGGATCTTAGTCGGCCAAGTAATGTCTCTGCTTCTGAATATGCTATTTAGGTTGGTCATAACTTTTCTTCCAAGGACTAAGCGTCTTTTAATTTCATGGCTGCAGCCACCATCTTCAGTGATTTCGGAGCCCCCAAAAATAAAGTCTGACACTGTTTCCACTGTTTCCCCATCTATTTCCCATGAAGTGATGGGACCGGATGCCATGATCTTTGTTTTCTGAATGTTGAGCTTTAAGCCAACTTTTTCACTTTCCTCTTGCACTTTCATCAAGAGGCTCTTTAGTTCTTCTTCACTTTCTGCCATAAGGGTGGTGTCATCTGCATATCTGAGGTTATTGATATTTCTCCCAGCAATCTTGATTCCAGCTTGTGTTTCTTCCAGTCCAGTGTTTCTCATATCCTTATTTGAAGAGTAAGGATAAGATTATAACAAATGACAAGATAACCCATGTTATCTGGGTTAGGCTCCTCAAGTTTCCAAGTCACCATATGCTCACCCATAAAGAAGAGACAGTGTGATCCGTTCTAACTGGCTCCCTAAGTGATAATGTAGACCAAATGAGATAAAGCCTCTGGAAAGATGTTTAGGACAATGAAACGCTATTTAAGAATGGGTTGGTGCTACCAGATTTCTACTGCCTAATTACTTTCTAGGGGAAAATACCATCAGCTCCAAAATTTTCCCTGATTCTCTAAGACCACTACTCAGTGATTTTCACCATGGACTTGCTCCCTGACAAATGGTTTTCCTGGCAAGGTGGACGTCACCTCCCCATAGGATAGGCCAGTCAGCAGCTTACAAAACACAAGCAAGAAAAGGAAAGATTTTTCAGGGACCACAAAAATGCAAATTGGTGCCAAACTCTTGACAGATAATCAATGTAAAAAACAAATCAAAGCACCAAAGTTTCTCTTATAAAAACAACACAAAAAAATCTGACTAAAATCTTCAGAGACATTCTGATTGATGACAGATATGTGACACTAGTTTAGTTTCCTTTAAATAAGTGAGAGTGGAATTTTAATAAAAATCCCAAGCAAGTGGTGAATAACAAATTACAGAACAGAGTTCACATATGAGTGAATAATTTCCAGTGGTCAGGAGATGTTTTTTAGATATAAATTAGGGGTCTAAGTTGGTGCTCAGTCACACTTTTCTACCAATGTTTCTCATCATTTGTGGGCATCAGCATGACACACAAACACACACATACTCATATTCTGAGAAAGGGAGAAAAGGTGATAGGCTGAAAGAGCAATAGAATTAAGAATATTTTTGTGCAATAATTTATGACAGGGGTATATACAGGATTATTGAAAAGAAGCTTATTGAGCCTAAATATTGGGTTGGCCAAAGACTTTGTTGAATTACTGAATATGCTGTTCGATAAAATTCTTGGTGACTATGAAAAATATATCTTTTATTTTTATTTAAAACTGAATGAAGTTTTTGGCCAATCCCAAAGCTTCTGAAGTCAACAGTATGAAGGTCACGTAAGCATCTCCATCTTCCACTTATCACTCTGATTTTTTCTTTAAGAACACAACATGATGGCCACAGGCTTTTCAGAAGCCTTGAATCCAACTTTGAGCTTGCCTACCCTTCTTTGACATGATAAAGGCACCTCTTCTCCTAGTACCATCCATCTTTCAAATAATAATTGTGTTCTTATTAAAAACGCGAGAGACATCGACAGAGACACCAATTCTGTTCAACCAGTGTTTTCTGAATCCCATGACAATTTCATTGTGGATAAGAGACAAACAAATCTAAAACAAAGAACAAAAGCGGAATAACATGAAGCAATTCAATTTGTAACACTTAGGGGTCCTAGGAAGATTGAGTCAAAAGCCTCATTTTGTGCCTGCAGGAGGGGAAAGTCAGAGGATGTGCAGCACCGTTTCAAATCAAGGAGAAGGTGTCAACACCTGTTTCACACCTCCCCAACCACACCTCCACTTGCCTTTGCTTCCAATGATCTGAACTTGAAAACACTGGGACCCAAACTCTTCCCTCCAGAAGATAAACTCATCTCTACCATCCTTACATAGTTGAAGCATTATCCAAACTTTAGGACTATCATCCTGCTTTTTTCCATCTTTATTTTTCTCTTTGTGTTTACTTTACTTTCCAAATCAAAAGCACTGAAATTTTGCTAGGAGTTTCTCTCCCCAAATACTTGTAGGCTTTTTCTCTTCAAATGTCCGGTCAGCCCAGTCTTCTGGGTTATTGCTGGGGTCTACACACACACACACACACACACACATACACACACACACTTCAATCCTGGTTTCTCTCTTATTTACAAAAAGTGTTATCACATCAGTTAGAGAATAAAATGACTATTATGTCCCAGATAATTTCCAAAGGATAACATAAATGAGAAATTTACTTCTAATCACACTTAAACATGAGATGCTTAGACAGATGAAACTTGGCACTTTCAAGTTATGTTTATCTAGTGTAGGTATCCAAATTTCCCAGGTTTAACATCCAGAGAACCTTACCTTTTAGCACTTTTTGGCTTGAAAGAGTTATTCTGCATCACGATGGCTATCTCTCTAAATCTCCCCCATACCCACGCTCTCCCTTAAGCTATACAGTTTCCCTTATTCCTTTCTTCTTTCTGAAACTATTTTCCTCTTTCATCTCGCTAAGTCAACTTTTACACTTGTTACCTTCAAGTTTTAATTAAAGTTCTATTTCAGCCACAAAGATCTTCACAACCACTGTAGTCCACAATTTTCTCCAAGCATTTCATTGCATACCACCTGGACAGGTTCCATAATTACTAAATGTATGTCCACTTTCTCAGATGGTGAGATAGTAGGAATCATAGCTTCTTAATTTTCCTTTATTTCTTCACAGATTTTATCATACACAATTTATTTTGTGAGTTACTGTTATTTGTTTTAGAATTCTTTCTAACATCAATATAAACCAAATTCAATTGAATGAGGCCCTGTGTGAAGCTCTGAAAGAAGACAGAAATTAAATATGATGGCATCCTTGTCCTGGCAGAGATAACATTTCAGTAAGGAGGTAGCTGTCCATAAATAATTTACTCTTAAAACTTTCTACTTAAGATAAAGGATTTTCTTTAAATATTCTTTAAATCTTTTATTAACAATTGACTGTGATATAACTGTTTTAGTCCCTAATACATCTATTTCCCTCTACTAATAGAACAGTTAAATATATCCAGCTGTTGTGAATAACTCTTTACTTGAAAGAAAGTACAGTAGCCATCCTTAAGACCAAGTGCCTTGATGCCACTAAAATTGAAAGACATTTTAAAAAGGAGACAAAGTAATGCAAGTAAAATGAAATCACTTTAAAATCCAAAGAGACTTTAACTTCTTAGCCACGTACACTAAGAAGATAAACATAAAATTGAACTGTGATATGAGAATCTTTCCACTATATTGAGATAATGACCCTCGACATCCTACAGAACAACCAGAAAAAAGTGAACGCAGCCTCTGGGAATCCCAGTTCAACTGTAACTACCAGGGTTTCCCACTGACCTTTACCTAGATAAATCAGAATTTTGAATCAAGCTTATTTTTCATGGATTTACCTTATAGTTCTGCTTGTACCTTTAGAGAGAATAGTTCCTTCAGGAACTCTGAAACTTGCCCCAGGGATTCATTAATTCTTAATATCTCTATCCATAGCTCGAAGTTCACTACTGTTTAAATTAAGCCTCACAAAATCTTGTGTTAAAGAAGGNACTGACCTTTACCTAGATAAATCAGAATTTTGAATCAAGCTTATTTTTCATGGATTTACCTTACACTTCTGCTTGTACCTTTAGAGAAAATAGTTCCTTCAGGAACTCTGAAACTTGCCCCAGGATTCATTAATTCTTAATATCTCTATCCATAGCTCGAAGTTCACTACTGTTTAAATCAAGCCTCACAAAATCTTGTGTTAAAGAAGGGACTCAAAATATATACTAAATCAGAGATGATTCTTGACAAATCCCAATAGCAGCTCATGTTCTAACACTCCAAACCCAAACTGCTGACTCATAGATACTTGCTGCATCAAATTCCTCTCCATCTGGAAAGAACAAGAAGCTGATTTTAATTTTTTACACACGTCTGTCAACTCCAGGCCAACCATCAGCTTTAGCACTAAAGTCTTGTCACCCACCATGTGTCATTAATTGGCTCATTTAATACACTATTAAAAACCTACTGTGTCTGATCCTTTAGGCTCTGCCTTAAGAAGCAAAAGGAGAACAGATATTCACTGCTATGAAGAAGCTTGCTGCTGCTGCTGCTAAGTCACTTCAGTCGTGTCTGACTCTGTGCGACCCCATAGATGGCAGCCCACCAGGCTTCCCCGTCCCTGGGATTCTCCAGGCAAGAACACTGGAGTGGGCTGCCATTTCATATGAAGAAGCTTATAAACCATGTTAAAAGAAAAGACATGTTTATAAGAAGCTTCCGCTGAAAGCAAGTGAAAGTCTTAGTCACTCTTGGAGACCCCATGGGCTGTAGCCCACCAGGCTCCTCTGTCCATGGGGTTCTCTAGGCAAGAATACTGGAGTGGGTTGCCATGCCCTCCTCTGGGGGAACTTCCTGGCCCAGGGATCGAACCTGGGTCTTCTGCATTCCAGGCAGATTCTTTACCATCTGAAACACCAACAAAGCCCAAAATACAGGTGAAGGAATTANCTGGGGGAACTTCCTGGCCCAGGGATCGAACCTGGGTCTTCTGCATTCCAGGCAGATTCTTTACCATCTGAAACACCAACAAAGCCCAAAATACAGGTGAAGGAATTATATTAAGTAAGAGACTGCATAGTAAGGAAAGCCCCCCTCTTTGTAGAGGTATGAGTCTAGCAAAGCTTCTGTAAGAGTTACTCAACATACAAATATGAGGAAGACTTAGTATCCAGAAGCTTCTTCTAGCCTGGGGTAAGGAGGGATGGAAAGAGACACAAAAACCAACCAAAGCATAAGGTGGGATTTATTATATAGCAAACATAATAATAATAATAATAGAGACAAAATATAGCCAGAATAGAGAAGAAACTCAGTTTGAAAAGGTTACATCAAGAAAGATTTCACAGGTGTTGGTGAAGATTACATACATATTATATATATGTATGTAANGCCTCTTTTCAAGGAACATTCAAGTGTTAATATGATTGATACTGTGAGCTTTACTGAAAATTTCTTGTATTAGGACAATAGTATCTTGTTCCCGATTCAAAAAAATCCCCCCGAGTTCTGTAAGGCAGAGTCCTTAGCAGGACCACTAAGAAGGTTTTGCTTGTTTGTTTTTGGCCTGTTTTGTTCCTTTGGTTTGTCTTCTCTTAGGCAGTTAAAAAGCTGTACCGAGAAAATTCGTAAGATAAGGGGGAAGAGCCTGCTCCTTAGGCTACCTGCCCCCAGCTTCCCATTTCTGTCTTTCTTCCACTCTTAAGGTCAGAGAGCTTCTTGAATGTCCAAGTTGGTCTATTCTCTCCCCATCCTGACAATATCCAATATCTAGCTCCAATAGCCCTGTTTCTCCATTTCTGTCTCTCTCCCATACCATGCTTCCTCACAACCAAGGCCCCCGTCTCTACCTACCTCTACTTTCAACCACACACATCTTCACCCTGGTACTTGAAAATGCCACGCTCTTTCTGTCATTCATCCTATCGTGCTGCCTGCCTGATTTTGTGTTTGGAATGACTTTTCCCCACTCTTTTTCCATTCTCAACTTAAAAGCCTTCTCATAGAGGATCCACAACACCCCAGTCCCTTATATCTCTTCTTCTGTGGTCCCCAAGCACTTGCATAAACTCTTACAGCCCTAAGCAATCTACTTTTATTTTCTCGTGAATCAAATATTTTGGTCCTGAAGGCTAGGATCTTTGCTGTCCTGTCGAATAGCAGTAGCTTAGCAAGGCTTTGTGGAATGATTGAATCTCAGAAAAATCACCAGACACCAAGTTTCCCAGAATATTTTCCTTCCATTTTAAACAGAAAAGCTTTTATATTGTTTATATTACTTTTACTTGAAGAATCGTTTTAGTGTTTATAAACAGCAATGACTTTCCAATAAACCTCCCAGACAATTTTCCCAAATTAATTGTGGCTTTATATACACTGTGCCTTTTATTGGACAGTATATTTTACTGGACATGATATTGACTTCTAGCTATATAATTTCTGGCAACAATTTCACAAAATGCATCTGCTTGATTAATTAGAAATGTATTGGAGTGCTATACCTGACATGGCCTTAGTGGTACACAAAGTGAGTCATAAGAAATTAGCCAAGGACAGAAACAATGATGCTTTTCTTCTCTCTCATTTGATTCTGCTTGACTATTGCTAAACATCCCCAAAGCGGGGGCACTTAAGCAGGGGTGGCAGGCTTGTTCTGCCAGGAGCAAGTTCAGGACAATGGCAAAGCACCTAGACTAACCAGAAATTGGATCTTGCAATATTAAGCTTTGTGTGAAGCTTTCACAGTAGCAGGTGATGTATGATTACTGTCACTAGTTCTTTGATTGATTATTGATTGTAATCATCTGCTCTCTCCCATGATGGAGCTGGCTATAACTCGTCTATGCAGTGCCTCTCCTCTTCAAAGGCAACTTATGCATATTGCCTCTCCAGATAAATTACTCATTGACATGGGGATGGAGAAAAGCGGTAAAGGAGGAACTTAAGTTTATTAGTGACTTAATGATACAGTATGTTCAGTTTTCTGTATTTCTGCTACACATAATGAGGTTGGACAATACTTACAATGGTGGAGAGTTGACATGCCAAGTGGCTCGGCTACTGTGTTCTTTACCTAGAAACTTGATTTAATATTTGCCAACAAAGTTAAAAATAGGAAATATTTGATTAAGTAGATATTGTTTTAAAATATAATTTCTACTTAATTAAATATATAAAACTCAACATTCAAAAAGCTAAGATCATGGCATCCAGTCCCATCACTTCATGGCAAATATAGAGAAACAATGGAAACAGGGACAAACTTTATTTTCTTATGCTCCAAAATCACTGCAGATGATGACTACAGCCATAAAGTTAAAAGATGCTTGCTTCTTGGAAGACAAACTATGACAAACCTAGACAGCATATTAAAAAGCAGAGACATTAGTCTGCCAACAAAGGTCTGAATAATCAAAGCTATGGCTTTCCCTTTAGTCATGTATGGATGTGAGAGTTGGACCATGAAGAAGGCTAAGCACTGAAGAACTGATGCTTCTGAACTTTGGTGTTGGAGAAGACTCTTGAGAGTCCCATGAACTGCAAGGAGATCAAAACTATCAATCCTAAAGAAAATCAACCTTGAATATTCATTGGAAGGGCTGATGCTGAAGCTGAAGCTCTAATACTTTGGCCACCTGATGAGAAGAGCTGAGTCATTAGAAAAAAACCCTGATGCTGGGAAAGATTGAAGGCAGGAGGAGAAGGGGATGACAGAGGATGAGATGGTTGGATGGCATCACTGATTCAATGGACATGAGTTTGAGCAAGCTCTGGGAGTTGGTGAAAGACAGGGAAGCCTAGCGTGCTGCAGTCCATGGGGTCACAAAGAGTTGGACATGACTGAGCAACTGAACAACAACATGTTTGAAAATAGTTCCTGCTAACTCACTTCTGTTAAAAAACAACAGTAAAGATCACCAATGAAATGCTGTAAGTCTAAATTATTTCTCGGGATTACTTTAATTGGAATCCAGAGAAAATAAGTATTAAAGGTTAAACTTTACTCTCAGTATGCAATAGAGTACTTAATCATTGCTTCTACTAAGCCGCTGACCTTGACTGAGTTAATTAGCCTTTCTGAATCACAGCATCTATTGCAGGCCCAATGCATATTAGGCTCTCAACAAATATTTTTGCAGTGAATGAATGCATTGTAATTTCTTTATCTGTAAGATGACTTAAATAGTAAGTCAAGTTTGGAAAACTCTAATTCCTCATGAGGCCAAGAAGGCCAAGTGTGTGAATTAATCTAATGGGAGACAGGGAGGCAGAGCGTGGGTTTGTAGTGAACTGGAGGCATTAAATTTTTATTTTCAAGACTGACTTANGACTTAAATAGTAAGTCAAGTTTGGAAAACTCTAATTCCTCATGAGGCCAAGAAGGCCAACTGTGTGAATTAATCTAATGGGAGACAGGGAGGCAGAGCGTGGGTTTGTAGTGAACTGGAGGCATTAAATTTTTATTTTCAAGACTGACTTAGCCAAGTAAAATAAGTCTTCCTTATAGATTTATTATTTTTTCTATAAACTTGATTAAATATTTGAGTTTTCAGTTTACCCATCAGGACTTGGATCACATGTATTTTTATGAAGTTGTTTGAAAGAATACATAAAATGTATGTAACAATACAGTGTCTGTGCTTTAAAATATAGAGGCCATATTTAAAGATAATTTTAATAAATTCAGAAAGCATTTCCTTACTATTTTCCTAATATTGGATTATTTTCTAACATAGCCTTCCCTTAGCTCAACATGGATAACCATACAACAGAATAAAGGAACCAAATTCAGCAATAAAAGGATTAAACTACTAATATGAGGTCTAATTTAGATAAACCTTATACTGTGCTAAGTGAAATAAGCCAGTCACAAAAGCACATACTCACTACATATCTATCAAAATAGCTTTAAAAAAAAATAACCCAAAACAGTGATAGCACCAAATGCTGGCAAGGATGCAGAGAAATGGCATCACTCATATACTGCTGATGGGAATTTAACATAGTACACCCATGCTGGAAAACATTTTCTTATAAAACATTTTATTGACATTTTCTTATAAAACTTTCATTCAATTACTGTACTACCTGGAAATTGCACCCTTGGACATTTGTTTCAGAGAAATGAAAATTTATATCCGTGCAAAAAACCTATAAAGAATGTTCACAGTAATTTGATTCATAATAGGCAAAAACTCAAGAGCTCAGTGGGGAAATGGTTAAACTGCCACGTTTCCCTGGAGTATTATGCAACACTAAGAAGACAAGACTACTGATGCATGCAATGACCTGAATGATCTCCAGGGAGTTATGTTAAGCAGACAAAGTCAGCCCCAAAAGGTTAAGAACTACTTCAGCCTATTTGCATAACATTTTTGAAATGACAAAATTTCAGAAATAGAGAACAGNTGAGAAGGACAAGACTACTGATGCATGCAATGACCTGAATGATCTCCAGGGAGTTATGTTAAGCAGACAAAGTCAGCCCCCAAAGGTTAAGAACTACTTCAGCCTATTTGCATAACATTTTCGAAATGACAAAATTTCAGAAATAGAGAACAGATTTGCGGTCACCGAGGACAGCCTTAAAGGGCAGCGTGAGAATACAAGCATCCCTATGGTGCTAGCATTTCCTGTATCTTGACTTCAGTGGTAGATTCACACACCTATACATATAACAAAATTGGTTGGAATCATATACTTGCATATGCATAGGCACACACAAATGATTACATGTAAAATGGGGAAACCAGCATAAAACTAGTAGCTGCTATCAATGCCTGGTTAAGATATTATACTTCCATGATGTAAGATGTTCCCACTGGTAGGGACTGCATTAAGGTACACAAGACCTTCATGCATTATTTCTTACAAAGGCGTGTGATTCTACAATCATCTCGACAAAACATATATGTACACTTTTTAAAGGCCATATACGGTATGATCTTATTTATATGAAGCATCCAGAGAAGGCAAATCCATACAGACATAAAGCACCCTGGTGGAAGAGGGCCTGGAGAGTGGGTGGGAAAGGGAACGGCTGCTAACGGGTATGGAGTTTCTCTCTGACGACAACGTGCTGCAACTGTGTAGTGGTTGGAAGTGGCTGCAGAGCTTTGTGAATGCACTAAAAACCCACGACCAGTACACTTTTAGAAGGGTGAATTTCAGGATTGTGAATTATATTTTATCCACCTTTGACAGCTGGTCGCCAAGTTTGAGAATGCAGTCCTAGGGAAAAAACAAAAGGATAGGACAGAGCTTATGCGCACCTGCCTCTCTCTCCTACCACTCCTGCAGCCAGCAGCTCCTTTTCTTAACCTCCACTGNGTTGGTCGCCAAGTCTGAGAATGCAGTCCTAGGGAAAAAACAAAACGATAGGACAGAGCTTATGCGCACCTGCCTTCTCTCTCCTACCACTCCTGCAGCCAGAAGCTCCTTTTCTTAACCTCCACTGAATTACTTATTTGAGAAAAGGGGCTTCTGGTGCACACTCCCTGCAAACAGTGCTGATACACATTTCTCAGCTCATCTTCCTCACTGAGCAGCACCTGAACAGAAAATGCGGCTCCCAGAATACCTTACAAAAGGCCACTGCTTTGTGCTGAAAGATCGCACCAACCCAAAGTCATGTTGATATCCTTCTGCATTTTGAACATTCACTCTACACAACAATTGGCAACAATGACTCAAGTCCTAGAACTTATCTAAGCAAAACTGTAATCTATTCAATTTCTACAAATTAGACAAAAATTAAGGAATGCTCAAGAGAATTAACAGAGCTTTNCATTCACTCTACACAACAATTTGCAACAATGACTCAAGTCCTAGAACTTATCTAAGCAAAACTGTAATCTATTCAATTTCTACAAATTAGACAAAAATTAAGGAATGCTCAAGAGAATTAACAGAGCTTTGGTGTGAAATACCTTTACTCACCAAGATGCATAATGCACATGGCCAGCATGCTTTTATGACCATTTATCTAAGATCAACATGAGCAGACGAATCTAGAGCAGAGGTCCCCAACATTTTTTGGCACCAGGGACTGCTTTTGTAGAAGACAATTTTCCCACCGACTGAGGATAAGGGATAGTTTCGGGATGATTTTTAAGAGGACCCCACCACCTAGATCCCTAGTATGCATAGTTCATAGTGCGGTTCAGACTCCTACAAGAATCTAAAGCCCCTGCTGACCTGCCAGGAGGCAGAGCTCAGGCGGCAATGCCAGCAGTGGGGAGTGCCTACAAATAATGATGAAGCTTGGCTGGCTCACCTGCTGCTCACCTTCTGCTGTGTGTTCCAGTCCCTGGGGGACGGGGGTTTGGGGACCCTTGATCTAGAGGCTGGGGAAAGTAAAAGTGAATGTCTCTCAGCCGTGTCTGATTCTCTGAGACCTCATGGACTATACAGTCCATCCAGTTCTCTAGGCCAGAATACTGGAGTGGGAAGCCTTTCCGTTCTCCAGGGAATCTTCCCAACCCAGGGGTGGAACCCAGGTCTCCCTCATTGCAGGCGGATTCTTTACCAGCTGAGCCACCACGGAAGCCCAGAGGCTAGGGATCGCTGTTGAATTCAGATTAGTTTCTGCACATATTCTCCCCAATATGTGCATAAGCACAGAGACCATGAAGGTCTATCTGCAGGTTTGTGGATGGCTGTGAGAGCAACTGTGTCTCTGTCTGAAAGACCACAGGACAATCTGTGCCTCTGAAATGTAGAAGGTGGAAGGGAGGAGGCGGTGATGGAAATGAGACTGGACCACAGGAAAGGAAGAGGGGCCCAAGGTGGTGGAGTGCTTTGGGGCATTTAATTTCTGACTTTCTTTCTTTCTTTTAAGATTGACAATAAAACATGGATCATGCTGGATTGTTTCAGAGCATCTTAGGAGGCTTGTTGTTGTTTAGGGCTACGTCATGTCTGACTCTTTTGCGACCCCAGAGTCTGCAGCCCACCAGGCTCCTCTGTCCATGGGATTTTTCAGGCAAGAATACCAGAATGGGTTGCCATTTCCTTCTATAGGGGATGTTCCCAACTCAGGGACTGAACCCATGTCTCCTACATTGGCAGGCTGCTTTACCGCTGAGACAAGGTATTCAGAGGAGATGACAAGAGGTAACAGTAAAGCGAAGAGTCGGACACGACTGAGCGACTTCACTTTCACTTTTCACTTTCATGCATTGGAGAAGGAAATGGCAACCCACTCCAGTGTTCTTGCCTGGAGAATCCCAGGGATGGGGGAGCCTAGTGGGCTGCCATCTCTGGGGTCGCACAGAGTCGGACACGACTGAAGCGACTTAGCAGCAGCAGCAGCAACAGTAAAGCAGAACAAATTACAAAAGGGAGGTAGAAGTATGGGTGTTAAGAGACGTGGTTGAAATATTCTAAGATTGGATTGCTGGGTAATTTTCGCAAGCCAAGAAGAGTCCGTGCGAAAAAAAAATGCGGGGGGTGGGGGACTCATTAAACATAGGGGCTTCATAGTCTATAGATCAGAGAGAGAAACATATTTCAATTGTCTGTTTCTAGATGGAAGGTAGTATGAAAGATTAAATACCTCTCTAGGGAAACAAGTTATATATTTTTAAATGCCGCATCCAAACCAAATGTAATGAATATATTAATTTTAATATATATTTAAATCAGTTTAACTATCTTATTTTTTTTTTTAATTTCAAGTGAGAGATGAATGATTTTCAGCAGGGAGGGGCAAATGTTGTGGAAAAGAACTTCAGCATTTTTTAAACTGGTTTTTGGGGATTTCTAGTAGCTTCTCTCTCTTCTGAAGATGAATGCTTTCTGTATCTGTGTAGTGAGAAGCCCTGGTTTTTACTGTTTTGGGGTTACACATCTAAGCACAAGTGTGAAGTACATCTCCTCTCAGTATTCTGCAACCACTGGGAAAGCCAGGGACCGCTGCATCCTGCATGACTGAGGGCTCTTCTAGGACCAACGCTTTTAGACACTCAGCACATGGTTTGGGACAAAGACACTCAAGATGTACCTTTTCCAGATTTTGGTAAGTTCATCCCTTTTCTCGTGGAAGATGATATTCTTAATTCTTGAAGAATGATGGAGTAGGAAGACCACCGACCATAATCCTAGTTTTACCTATTGGGCACTTCCTCAATGCCATTCAACAAATATGCTTTATATGCATTATCTCACTCTGTTTTCATAGCAACAATTCTCATTTGCATTTTATAAAACTGAAACTGACTTAGAAATGTTACTAAACATTGTCATTTTTAAATAAATGATCTAGAATCTAGTAGAACTAGGATGTAAACCCAGAAACAGACTCATTCAAATGCTCATATTCTTTCACTCCACCTTACTGATTTTCTTGCTGGTGAACTTGAACAAATTACTTTAACTACTCATGGCCACATGCAAGTCCACGTCCAAAATATGTCACTTGTGTGTATGGTGTTTGTATGTGTGTGTATACACATACACACACACACACACACACACACACACACACATATGAGCGTATGTGTGTAAAATGTCTCTCTCTTCAAAGACACAGACTCTTCTCCTGTCCACTTAAGAGTTAATGCAAGGATGAAATTTAACACTGTACATGAAGATATTTGTAGACTGTTTTAAAATATGTTATTTTTATATTTTAGTATATAATATATACTATAACACCATATATAATATATTCTTATTTCACTAAACTGTATTAGTGAGTTTTGGTTCAAAGTTTTTATCTAACTATAGCTTTCTAGTAGAGATTGCTTTGATACATAAATTTACTGAAATTTTCCATTTGATTGGAGACGAGGATTAACCATGGTATTTTTCCGGAAAGGTAAATGGGTTACGAGGGGTTCCTTTCTCTGAATCACAGCATAAGAAGTCAGCCTGGAGCCGACAGTATCATCGTTGTATCCACAAGGTGACTTTGGCAGATAAGGACGCTAGAGGTGGATGCCTCTTCTTTTAGGCAGAATGTATTCATGATAAGAAATGATTCTTCTATCTGCAAGTCATTGGCATGAGTGCGTTTAACAGATGAGACTCAGAGACTCTGAGGAACAGGTGAGACCAAGTGGACTTTAAAGAAATCTGGAAGCACTTGAGTCAATAGCAATATAGCACTGCTGTAAATAGATTTTTTTAATTCAAGCAATAATAAGAATGTAATTGCTTTTTCTCCATAGCTGAGAAGACCAGTCCCAATTCTCTACAGCATTTTCTCTGGATACTTACTATTTGCTACTACTAATAATACAATTTAGGAAAATAAATGTTTTATTCTCTTGGAAAACCAGGCACAAAGATGAGCACTGGAATACTGGTCCATTTTTAATTGTCACGGTCAATTGAGAAAAACCACTGTGGTGGAAAGCTGAGCCTCAGAATGCCCTCAGCTGCTTCTGTACAGAATGCACTGAGTGGGCAGAGTTTATCATTCATATCAACTTGGCAATGACTGATGATTAATATATGGACCCATCTCTATGCTGACCAGCAGCCTACTGGTGAAAAGTTGCCCTAAATGGAATGTTGGTGACCAACTACACCAATCTTATTTTTTGTCTCAGAAAATTTTTGCAGAAACAGGAAGTTGAACCACAAATTTATTTAACACAATAAGGAGAAAGAGGTGTGCCAGAAGCTCTGAGTAAGCAAAAGCCACAAGTGGACACAGCTCAAAGAAAAAAGTTAATTCTAGAATGAGCAGGGGAGCAGAGGTGTGGAGCATTACGGGACCTCTTTAAAGCTGAAACCCTACAGTGGGGATCAGCAGACCCTGAGTCTTGAGAAGCAGTGTGATAAACAGGCCACTAGAACGGATGGACCATGAAAAGGTTCTGTGTCTGGTTACTGATTTCCACTTCCTGAGCCAGGCTCTGCTCTCTTTGAAACTGAATGTTAGCATTCCCCTACAAATTCTGTGTTGAAATCCAAACCCCAAATGTGGTATTAGGAGTCGGGGCCTTTGGGAGGGAATTCTTTTATGAATGTGTTCTTGTTTACTCAGTAAGTCACATCCGACTCTTTGTGACCCCTTGGAATGTAGCCTGCCCAAGCTTCTCTGTCTATGGGATTTCCCAGGCAAGAATACTGGAGTGGATTGCTATTTCCTCCTCTAGGGGATCTTACCGACCTATGGATTGAGCCCAGGTCTTCTATATTGTAGCCAGATTATTTACCACTGATCCACCTGGGAAGCCCCCACCCCACCCTGCTACAAATTCTGTGTTGAAATCCCAACCCCAAATGTGATGTATTAGGAGCTGGGGACTTTGGGAGGTAGTTCTGCTCTAAGGGTGTGACCCTCATTAAATGGATTAGTGCCCTTATACAAAAGAGACATGAGAGTTCCTTTCCCTCTTTCTACCATGTGAGGAAACAAAGAGAAGTCAATCATCTGCAATCCAGAAGAGGGTTCTCACCAGAACAAAACTGTGATGGCACCCTGGTCTCAGACTTCCAGCCTCCAAAACTGAGAAATACATTTCTCCTGTTAAACTCAGAGGTCTAAGGTAATTTGTTATAGCAGCTTGAATGGACACAGACACTGGCAAACATCTAGACCACTGTACTTGTCCTTTCTTGAAACCCGGTGGTGCAGATTTTTCTAGATTCTTCATAAAACTAAGATACATCATCACCATTTCTGACTTTCTNGCTTGAACAGACGCAGACACTGGCAAACATCTAGACCACTGTACTTGTCCTTTCTTGAAACCCGGTGGTGCAGATTTTTCTAGATTCTTCATAAAACTAAGATACATCATCACCATTTCTGACTTTCTTATTTTCATTCATATCTTAGTAAAACATCTCAAGTTTCTTAGGTTACCAGAGTAAATCTCAGTTTATAACAACAGAAAACCATCTGGTGCTTCATATATACATAAAGAAAGAGAGATAGAGAGGTTTCCCTGGTGGGTTAGTGGTAAAAGTCCCCACCTCCTAATGAAGGAGATGGAGGTTCAATTTCTGATTCAGGAATATCCTCTGGAGAAAAACATGGCAACCCACTCCACTAGTCTGGGAAATCCCAGGGAACAAGGAGCCTGGTGGCTACAGTCCATGGGGTAGCAAAGAAACAGGACTGAGCAACTAAACTATGTCTCTTTTTCTGTCTTATCTTTTCAAATGTAACTATGTGTACAAAGTATTTAATGAAGAACTAATGAGTTAGTTATAAGGGAAACAATAGGAGAGTGAGATTTCACCCATGAAAGAGGACAGCCTAATCCACNACTAAACTATGTCTTTTTTCCTGTCTTATCTTTTCAAATGTAACTATGTGTACAAAGTGTTTAAGGAAGAACTAATGAGTTAGTTATAAGGGAAACAATAGGAGAGTGGGATTTCACCCATGAAAGAGGACAGCCTAACCCACGATCAGTTCATTATACCAGTGTCTGGATCTGAGAATTTTAAACCACTTGTGCCATATTCCATAAAGTCCATAATAAGGTTCAACAACATCGTTAGTTATAATAAGGAGCAACTAGCTTTCAGAGTATAGAGACTTGGTGGTTTTGTTTTTGCTTTGCAAATGCAGGCAGATCTGCTATGCTGACCCTTTGTATTAAAGGTAACATGGACTGCCCAGAAAATCATTCTGTGGAAGTAAGACAGAGCTCCTGGGGATCAGACATGTTGCCCTCCCTTCCCAGAACTGGAAGTGCCTGGATGCTCTTGACCTAATGCTCCACTACATGCCAAATAAGTGTCATAATTTCATTTTCTTGAAAATATTTTACCAGTCATAACTAGAACAAAACTGACCTTACAAAAACCTGAACTTGTGGTTGAAACTGAAGTTGTATATTATTTTTATCCAAAAGTAAAATGNGCTCCACTACATGCCAAATAAGTGTCATAATTTCATTTTCTTGAAAATATTTTACCAGTCATAACTAGAACAAAACTGACCTTACAAAAACCTGAACTTGTGGTTGAAACTGAAGTTGTATATTATTTTTATCCAAAAGTAAAATGGTAATGGGTTGTGTGGAGTTTTCTTCAGACTAAGATAAATGGTCACCCCTTCTAACACATACGAATTAATGCCCTAAATTGTTACATATGTAAACATTAATAAGCTCATCTAGCAAATACTGAACTCTGAATTTTTCTAACACAGTCACTTTCATCCTTGCCCTGAAGATAAACAACTGGGGGAAGGCTATGGTTTTTCCTGTGGTCATGTATGGATGCAAGAGTTGGACTGTGAAGAAAGCTGAGTGCTGAAGAATTGATGNCTAAAGGGCTAGCAAAATCACACACAATGATAAAGTGGCAACTGAGATGGATGTGGCGTAGGATTTCCAGATTTAATCAATACAAATTTGAGGTGACCAGTCAAATTCAAATTTCAGACAAATTACAAATTATTTTATCATGAATGTCCCAAATATTATATTGTAGTATTTCCTGATACTAAATTTATTATTTATCCAAATTTAGCTAAGCGTCTTGTATTTTATTTGGCAATCTCAGCTGGTAGAAAGTAAGAGAGGGCTTTTGAAGAGACTTTGGTCAGATTTAGGTGGGTGCTTTACTAGGGAATTGGGTATAACCCTTGGGCAATACATAGGTATTGCACCTAGGAAATTAGAGAGCTCAGGAGATATTGCTTTACTTGCTGTACTGTTTAAAGTTGGTGTTTCTATCACAACCATGGCATCTAGACCTAGGCAAAGATCTGTGAACATTTATGAACAAAATAAAAATAACATTGTAGAACAGGGCATACTCAGTCATTTCAGCTGTGTCTGACTCTTGCAACCCTATGGACTGTATCCCATGAGGCTCCTCTATCCTTGGGATTCTCCAGGCAAGAATACTGAAGTGGGTTGCCATGCCCTTCTCCAGGGGATCTTCCCCACTCAGGGATCGAACCAGCGTCTCCTGCATTGCAGGCAGATTATTTACCACTGAGCCATTAGGGAAGCCCTGTAGAAATGGACGGACTATGCAAATGCTGATACTGCCATACCTATATTGCTAGCTTATTTTCCCTTGACTATGTAGTTATCCCTAGGAAACTCAACATTGTATCACAGTCTTGAATATTGTTTATAATTCTTCAGCCATTTCATTATAGTTCTCTTAGTTTCCTAACAAACCTATCAACTCTTTAAAACTTTGGAAATCTGTACTTTATTGGTCTTTACAAAGTAATCTTGCTGAGAATATGTACTAAATAAGATTGAGGACAGGAATGTCTTTTTTAGGCTTGACAGACAGTTTTTGCTTAAATTATTCATTTACTCATTAATTCCTCTAACTAATATTTACTGAGGACCACCTCAGTTCTGCAATTTGCTGCCCCTGGGAAAGCAGTATAAGGATGAGGAATCAGTACAAACCCATGTGAAGTTTTATGTCATCTCTACTTAGCATATAAAATGGTGGTTTATTAATAAACAATCCGTGGGGCAAACCACTCACCTTTTCCAGTTTTGAAATCATGGTAACTTCTCTAGAGTTTAGTTTTAAAATCATGGTCACTTCCTTAAAATTAACCCAGAATCCAGTATACCTTCTTTCCCCAAGCTAACGCACACTTTATTTTATGAATGTATATTGACCACAAAATAGACATTTTGTGTATATTTTAAGTCTCAAATAAAAATACTTATAAATCAAGTATGCTTTTAAGTTTTATACCAAACTTGAGCTTCACATTCTGAATGTACACATGCAAAGTAAGTAATACAACAAGGAGACTGTCCTCTAGACAAAACCAAGTACCTCAGGAACTCTTGGTCTGAAATATACTATCAATTGAAAGAGGTAAAATACAGTATTTATTCTTAAACAGTCCCTTTTATGTGGATACATAAACAGAACCAGAAATTCACTTGTAAGATTAAACAATAGAACTTTTTAAAACTGCATTTAAGGCTAAATAGTTTGTTCACAGATTTCAACCACAGCAATGCAAGTCTTATACATGAAAACAATATGAACTAAAGTAAAAACAAAACACTATTTTAAGACACTTTAACAAGGACGTTATAAAATGAAAAAGTATTTTGATTGCCTAACCCTAAAAAATTACTAGGAAATTCTAAATGAAAGAAACCATTTCCTATAGTCCAAAAAAAAAAAATCATAGAAATAGAAAAAAAGAAAAATTTGAACAAAACCTGTAAGACTACAATGATAACAGGAGCAAAATCACANTTGATCACCTAACCCTAAAAAATTACTAGGAAATTCTAAATGAAAGAAACCATTTCCTATAGTCCAAAAAAAAAAAATCATAGAAATAGAAAAAAAGAAAAATTTGAACAAAACCTGTAAGACTACAATGATAACAGGAGCAAAATCACACATAAAAGGAACTGGATTGGCCAGCAAGCTACCTCCCCAAATCAGGGGAGATGTGAGGGTTTCATAAAGTCTGGCCAACCACACCTTTCTTCTCCGGGGGCATTAGTCACCAACTCCGAAATCTGCAGCAAACTCTACTGTATGACTCCATGTAGTCACTTCCGCTGGTTTCCATATAGCCACAGTTGAAATGCTCATGTGTTACTTGAGAAGTTTCTGCTGGCAGAATGGGCTAGGAGGAGGAGGAGGAAATGTTTTTAAAGTAAATGTACATAGATTTATTGGCTATAGTAGCCACCACACATGCTGAAGGGTTGAGGAGGTGGGTCCCTGAAGTGACCAGTCATGGACAACCTCTTGATGATTCAGAAGCCACCTCTCAGGCCTCAGTGCTTAGAGGAGGGCCACAGAGCTCAGACTGCAGAAGGCGACACTGGGGTTGTGCTTTGAAAGGCCTGGGACCTGACCAGCTTGGGGGCACTCGCCTGGGAGGGCCCCTTAGGTGGCCGGTNTTTAAAGTAAATGTACATAGATTTATTGGCTATAGTAACCGCCACACATGCTGAAGGGTAGAGGAGGTGGGTCTACCCACCTCTTGATGATTCAGAAGCCACCTCTCAGGCCTCAGTGCTTAGAGGAGGGCCACAGAGCTCAGACTGCAGAAGGCGGCACTGGGGTTGTGCTTTGAAAGGCCTGGGACCTGACCAGCTTGGGGGCACTCGCCTGGGAGGGCCCCTTAGGTGGCCGGTGCTTAGGCAGGCTCTGGATGGAGTCAGAGCTAAGGCCAGTTAACACAGCTCGCAGCCTGGCCACTCCTCTGCCTCTGCGATTATGCTGTTTTCGTTTTGAGCCCCTTGGCACTCAGTCAGTAACCTTGATGACTGATATACATGTAACCAGAGGAAGAGATGAGAAGGTGTTTTCCTTCCCATCCTCCCACCCAGCTCGCCTGTCATCTCTTTGTTCAGACACTTCCGTCCATCATGGTTCACTGAAAGTTCTTCATATTCAAGCAATTTCCACTCAATCGTTAGGCAACCCCAACTGGAATGGCAATTAGCCAGATGTCAGCCCTCCCATGACCTCCAGCCTCAGTTCTACATTATTCAGTCAGGCTTGATCACAGCCAAGGTGCAACCCACCAGGGCTCCTCTCGATAAACTTGCAATGAACCTGAAGTAAAGCCAAAAGATTCATCACAAAGAAGGAGATGTAACTGAACCCGCACTCTTCCTTTTTCTTAGGACTTTGCTTTGTCTGTTGCTCCCCTGTCCCCCAGCCCATTCCACGCCCTGAATCTCACTATCAGCTGACTCAGACATCCTAGCAGTAAAGCTTAGTGGAAATGATTAAACTACTGAATGTGCTCTTTAAGATACAGTATCTGTTATTCTCCCATATCAGCAAAATCTGCACATAAACATCCAGTCCCCGGAGCTCTGACTGCTGCNCACACTCTTCCTTTTTCTTAGGACTTTGCTTTGTCTGTTGCTCCCCTATCCCCCACCCCATTCCACGCCCTGAATCTCACTAACAGCTGACTCAGATATCCTAGCAGTAAAGCTTAGTGGAAATGATTAAACTACTGAATGTGCCCTTTAAGATACAGTATCTGTTATTCTCCCATATCAGCAAAATCTGCACATAAACATCCAGTCCCCGGAGCTCTGACTGCTGCCATCAATGTCTTTTTGACAAATTAATACAAATAAAAATATGCTCACAACACTGGAGTTCACATTTAACAAAGAAGCTTGTCCTTTAGGGCATGCAAGGCCTCACTTCAAGACCAAAACCCAGGCTCAAGCAGCAGAAACCTAGGAAAACCGCAGCCTGAGTTTCAGAAAGTCACTGGCTAACACAAGGTCGGCTCCCAACCTGGCAAAAACAGCCTTGAGCTCTCCCACACAAGAGCATTGTTCAAAGGCATGTGGAGCCAATAACTAGGAAACTTGTCATTCAGAAAGATCTAATCATCCGTGGAGGAAACCTTTCCACATAGTTTCATCTGTTACCAAAAAATGTAATTAGCAAAATGGGTTTCCATCCACCAACTGAACTGTTTTGACTCAGGGGGCAAGGTTAGAATTCCCTGGCCTNTTGGCTCCCAACCTGGCAAAAACAGCCTTGAGCTCCCCCACACAAGAGCATTGTTCAAAGGCAAGTGGAGCTAATAACTAGGAAACTTGTCATTCAGAAAGATCTAATCATCCGTGGAGGAAACCTTTCCACATATTTTCATCTGTTACCAAAAAACGTAATTAGCAAAATGGGTTTCCATCCACCAACTGAACTGTTTTGACTCAGGGGGCAAGGTTAGAATTCCCTGGCCTTCATTCAGGGTCACAAACTAATCAGTACCTCAGATGCTGAGACAGGTGATTAATCTGCCTGAGAGAAGGTGAGGCAGGAAGGAACTGGGAGCTACTGGGCAGGGCAGGTAGATATTTTCTTGAAAGCAGCTACAACAGAAATACACTGCAGGGATCCAAAAGTTGTTTTTCTCTCCCTTAGCTCTGTTGTCAAACATTTTCAGTTTATGAGTAAGGAATGTTTTTAATAACTGCCAGAACTGTACATTTTGCAGGCATGCACAGACACACAAGAGCAAAAGAAAAAAAGAGAGATTTATATATATATATATATATATAAATTCATCCAAGGAGAAACACACACACACACACACACACACATTTCTCATGCTGTGCTCTGTTCACCTGCATTCAGTTGCAGCTCCTATAGTCACACATTTTTCTGAGACTAGAGAAATTTAGTTTTTTTTTAATAAAGCTGTTATGAATACTTGTGTACAGAGTTTTGTGGGAACACACATTTTCCTTTCTCTAGGATGAATGCCCAAGAGTATAACTGTTGGGTCATCTAGTAGACACATATTTATAAGTAATTGTCAAACTGTTTTCCAGGGTGGCCGTACGATTTTACATTTCCACCCACAATGTATGAGTGACCCAAATTCCCCACATCCTAGCCAGCGTTTAGTTTTGTCACTGATATCTATTTTAACCATTCAGACAGGTGTGTAGTCTTGTGATTTTAATCTGTATTTCCCTAATGTCTAACAATGTTGAAACATCTTTTCGTGTGCTTATTTACCATCTGTATATTCTCTTTGGTGGAATTTCTATTTCTGTTTTTTTTTAATTTATTTTTTAATATGTTTATTTATTTTAAGTAGAGGTTAATTACTTTTCAATATTGTATTGGTTTTGCCATACATCAACATGAATCTGCCACAGGTATACACGTGTTCCCCAAGGCAGGGAGGATTCCAATGGGATTCTTATGTGTCCCCTCCTTTCAAATGGAGAATCTAAAAGCAAACTGCACCAGGAATAATGGATCATTGCTCCTCCACAAAGCTGCTTAACCCAAGCCACTGATATTTCCATTCCATGCTGAAACAACATTTCTCTCGCCTGGAGAGCACTACCCTTCTTTATAAGACAGCTCTCTCAGTTCAGGCTCTGGGTTCCATCTTTCACCTGGGAAGCAGGCCCTGTCCACTCCCAGGGCATGGGAATGCTCTGATCTGTGATACCACAGGCCCAGAGGGTAGACACTATGCCCCCAAGCTCTCTCAGACTCCTGTACTCCTAGCCCATGGATACAAACCCTGAGGATGGTCGATCATTATCTGGATTGCTTTCTACAGAAGGCTTTCTATTTCTGGAACCATTATTATTAGTTTTTTTTCTGAAGAATCAAGAATGTATTAGGGCAATGAGCATCATACTTGAAGGAAAAGCAAGTCACACTCTGGAATGAGAACAAAAGGCAGGGAATACAAGAGTGTCCACAGTCTCTCTCACTGGTCATAAAAACCAACAAGTGAAGGAAAAAAGGTTCATTAACAATACACGGTGGTTCAGTTCAGTTTGGTTACTCAGTCGTGTCCGACTCTTTGCGACCCCATAAACTGCAGCCAGGCCTCCCTGTCCATCACCCTCTCCTGGAGTCCACCCAAACCCATGTCCATTGAGCGGGTGATGCCATCCAAGCATCTCATCCTCTGTCATTCCTTTCTCCTCCTGCCCCCAATCCCTCCCAGCACCAGAGTCTTTTCCAATGAGTCAGCTCTTCGCATGGGGTGGCCAAAGCTGAAGCTTTAGCATCATTCCTGCCAAAGAAATCCCAGGGCTGATCTCCTTCAGAATGGACTGGTTGGATCTCCTTGCAGTCCAAGGGACTCTCAAGAGTCTTCTCCAACACCATAGTTCAAAAGCATAAATTCTTC
>SJYW01022240.1:173354-234852 GCA_006410735.1 Raphicerus campestris | reverse complement strand
CTTTGATCCATGTGAGAGAACAGACATCTACCTGGGGACATAAGACAAAGGCATAATTTGGGGACTGGTTTCATTTTCTGCACCCCCTTGCTGGGAACATAAGAGATACAATAATTTATTTCCTACTGCCACTAAGTTGGCAACTGACATGCTAAGTATTGAGTAGAGCAAGATAAACCACTGTCTTACTAGAAGTTTTTTTTACAGGACTAACTACGTACCTCTGATTCTGCATTAGCCATTATACTGTTCAATATCCTACCTATGTGTATTCTAGACACATGAAGAATGCAAACACTTAATATGTTCNATGCTAAGTATTGAGTAGAGCAAGATAAACCACTGTCTTACTAGAAGTTTTTTTTACAGGACTAACTACGTACCTCTGATTCTGCATTAGCCATTATACTGTTCAATATCCTACCTATGTGTATTCTAGACACATGAAGAATGCAAACACTTAATATGTTCACAGACAAAAGCTTTTTACAGCAACCTTCAGGACAATCCTTCCTACACTAAGATATGTAGGAGCACCTCATCAGTATATTTGACTCTGAGAAATTTGAAATGATTAGGAAAACAGCGTATCAGTGTCATTCACCAAACTTTAATTCATTTGACAGAAACTAATTAGTTCAAGCTGATTGGCTCACTTTAGTAGTAATGCAAATAAGAGAAAGTCAAACAAAGCTCAACAGAGAATAAGACTCCTAGGAAAAGATATGTGATTCCTATTAGACTATAAAAGATAAGCATCTTATCTCAAGTCAGCAAACAGCCATGGTGTATTTGTTTTTCTTTTTTTTAACTATTTAGTGTCCCTTTTGTATCCTGCAATATATTATTTCTAGATTGATTCAATAGCTCACTTTTAGGAGTTCTTTTTATATCCACCTCTTTCTCTTTAATCAATGCAATCCATCACCAATTTGAACTCTAAATGCAATTATCTAGAATATCAATGATATACCTGTAACACTGTCACTTTAAATTTTCATGTATTTTATAGTATTAATAATCACCCTTCAAAAAACTTCCTGAAATGGAGAAATAATTATATCTACAACCAGCAGTAACAGTTAATGGTTTCATTAGTACTAATGCTGAATATCTATGCCTCGGTAAGAAAGACATCATCTATTTCGAGAGAGAGAGGAGGTTTATAGACTTAAATGCAGATTTTTAAAGAAAAAAATAACATAACATTAATCATAGTGACTACCATGGGAGTATTGTAGACAAACACCTTCAGCTTAATAATTTAATATGAGACAATAGATATTGCTTTATTTGTCCTGAGAACCTACAGCCAGAAACTACCACAAAGGCAATGATCATAATGCAAATTAACTGTAAGAACAAGCATTTTAAGTGCTTTGTAACTTTTATTTATTACTATAGTCTGCACAGTTAAACCCTACTGTAACATGAATCACATTTATTGTAGGTGTGGGTGTTCTACAGGTCACCCTCAAATAGTTAAAAACAATTTAATAGATTATAAATCTTATGCACTAAACAAAAGCTTTTATATTGAAATGTGGACATTACAAAGGCATTCTATTGTAGAAAGAGATTTCCAAATTTTAGATCTGTTACTTAGTCTTAAAGATATGTTAGCTTATCTAGAATTATGCACAACAATATCCATCAAACTATAATTAGAATCAAAATATCTAGTTGCAAAACAAACAGAAGAACAAGTATTATTCTAATACCCTTTCTATGGGAATTTGGTATTACACAGACAATTAAAAAACGATACTACTATGATCACATTAATAAATTCTCACTTTTCTTAACTTTGGAGGGCATCTCTGTTAAAATGGCAACATGTGCAAAAACTGTTTCCTCACCACCAAAAGAAGTATTAAAATGAAATCTGCAGATTTTTTATAAATGACCTTCTTAGCAAAACTGATGTATGTTAACAAGTATTTCAAAAATATCACAGCTATTTCGAATTTTACTGGAAAAAAATGACTTTTTTGCAGGATCAGGTGTACTCAAGAGGGGTGAGTGGTCATTCTTCCAATTTCCATTTCATTATTTTGATGATTTTAATTTTAAAAGTAAATCTCTTCCAAGACAAACAACGTATCTACCATATAGACACAATAGAAGTTTTGCCCATCTTTACCTTGAAGCCAGAACTCAATATTATTATGAATTAAGATAAAGGCAAACTCCATCAGCTTTTCTTAATCATGGCACTAGCTATTTTCTTAATCATGACTCCAGAAGTTAAAAAGTGATTTAAAAATCTAAACTTTCACTGATTTTCTCTCTATAAAACTTCCTTCACGCTCTTTAGTAAAGATTCAATCTCTTGTTTAAATACACTTTTCTTCTTAAAAGTATATGTATCGGAGAACAAAAGCTTAAGAGAAACAGGAAATGGGCGACTCTTTTATCTTCTGTCTCAGTTTATTTATTAGTGAAACTGTGGAGATAAATTACCTTCCTTAACTCACAGGATTTTCTAAAAATCAAGTTAGATATGAACAGTTTTTGAAGACCATAGACCATTAAATGGGAATATCTTAAGATGAAAACTGTTAAAGAATCAGAAAAGAACACTGTTAAAAAATCAGAGGCAGAAGTCAGAAACCAGCTTAAATCATAAATCAAGAAATGTTAAGAAATTTAAACTGTTCAAATTTGCCTTTTATGGAAAGTTAATATATTCTCTATTCTTTCCTCTCCCTTCTCTTTCCCCTGAAGACAGGCAATGTTAAAACTCCCAAGAATTTTTAGTTGTATCCTGAAAAAAATTTAGGAATGTGTCATTCTGAGCATTTCTGGGATCATTTCAAATACTTTGGAAATATGCAAAAAAAATAGGGCAAATATTCGATAGTTATTTATAAGGGGCCCACGATATATGTCAGGATGGATGTTGCTGCTTTTTCAAGCCTGGAATTGTCAAGACTGCAATAGATAGCAGGATTTAGTTAGAGAGCTGGAGAAGGAGGCTGCTCTTACCTAAGGCAACAGGGCCCAGGTGGAAAAATGTAGGAGGATGAGGAGATGCTGAGGGGGAAGGGGCAGGAGCGAGGGTGGTGATGCCCTCCTCATAGAAACCCTTCATGGTTATGAGATGTCCACTCCTCCCAACTGTTTAGTTCACTTGGCCCCACATCTCCCAACAGATTGTGAATTCATGAAACTGAGTCAGCCCAAGCAAGGGCTTAATGGGGGCCAGGGATCCCAAGCAAACCAGAATGACTGTGAGGAAAGACCCAGTGACTCTGCACTTCACTTCTGGTTTAATTTGCCTGTTTATTGCCCATTCTGCACAGTCCTCCATGTGCTGGGGGCAGAAGGAGTCATAAAGGGCAAACAGATTGCTTCTTGCTCCCTGTAGGAATTCAGAGTGCGGATGGGGTCCTACTATGAAACACTGGCCAGTCGCTGGTTCCCAGGGGCTCCCAGCTATCCAGCCATGCCTACCCTCTTTCTCTGTTTCAATCTCCCATTCAGGCTACTAGATTCAAGGGCTCCATGAGGCTCAATATCTAATCAAAGAATACAACTGTAAAATTCTTAGCTTTTATTGGGTGGACAGGTAGAGCTTGGTTCAGACTATAGGGCCGAAAATAAGAAGAATAAATGATCCAGGCGGCTAGCAGTCACCACCACCTCCATCCTGCCCCTGCATACAGCAGGCAAAGATCCTCTGAACTAGAGGTGGGTGGGCAGGGAAAGAGTCAAAAAGAGGAGAACAAGAAATTAGATCTCTGAGACTGAGGGGGTGGCAGGATCACAGGGGCAAAGACTCTGCATTTACATTTAGAAATCTGAGAGTAGAGGGTGTTTTTATGCGGCTTCCCACCTGAATCATTCACATAAAAAGTTCCTCACCCCCCACAGTACAGAAGGGCTCAGTGACGTGACCTGTCAAAACTGCCTAGGCAGATCGATCTAACACAGTTTCCACAAGAAACCTGAATACGCCACAGGGCTCAGGAAAGCAGCCAAATACTTTCCTCCAGTGCCTGCAGGGGACATCAATGAGAAATCAAGCATAGGTGGACCAAAAGGGTCCTCTTGATTAAAATGAGGGACCTGCAATTGAAAGAAGCTTGGATGGGGTGGCTAAGTTCAGATGAGCACATAGTCCCCTTAGGCATCAGCAGGGAGGATAAGAGAAGCCAAGAACAGATGGAGAACAGGTAGAGACTTCTCTCTTAAAGCTCCACTGGGATATGAAATAAACTGAACTCAGGGCCATGGACTCCAAGGAAAAGCATATGCTTTTCTGATATATATTGATGCCTGTTTCTGCTCTCGTGGATGTTTGAATCCAGAGGTGATCGAGGTTTAGCACAACAAAGGCACTTTGCTTAGCCTACTTTTCAAGCATGCTTAGATCAGCAATATCACACATCTGTAAGGACGACCCTGAACCCTTTTTGCCTAAGCCAAGCGCACTGGGATGACCGTTCACCCCGGAAAGTATTCCACTTTAGATGACAAGTCACCCAGTTGTCCAACTTTTCATTCCTTCTTTTTTTTTTTCGTTTTCATCTTATGAAGTATTTTACTTTGATATCAAACAGACATTAAGATGTTACCATGATTGTTCATATTTTTATTTAAAAAGGTGAAATATTTTAGCAAATAAAAAACCTCCCTGATTTGATTTGGTCTTGCAGCTTCTTCAGCTTCCCTGATGGCTCAGGTGGTAAAGAATCTGCCTGCAATGTGGGAGATCTGGATTTGATCCCTGGTTCAGGAAGATCCCCTGATTTGTCAGCTTCCAAATTGCAACCAACAATGAATTGGCTATTTGCAGCACTGCTATTTCTGCAAGAATGATGCCAGCATCCTTTACTCCTGTATAATGGATGGAAGGATCATTTCTAGATGCACAATGGCCTAGTACATTTTATCATCATATTATCCTGTAACAATAAGAAGGAAATGGCAACCTATTCCAGTATTCTTGCCCAGAGAATGCCATGGACAGAGGAGCCTGGGCGGGGGCTACTGTCCAAGGGGTCAAAAAGAATTGGACAGAATTGAGGAACTATCACTTTCACTTTTCAGCCTCTTCAGGTAAAATAAACCCCTCTAAAAGGCAAAGCAGCTAAATATGGTAGTCTGTTTTGCTGAATCAGAATGGCAGATGGTACATGTATAACAAATATATGACAAAGGCCAACATTAGCAGGACAGCACACACTAAAGAATGCAAATAGGAGGAACTGCAAAAATAACTGTTTTGAAATATTTGGAAATTCTCCCTGGATGTCAATGAATTCACTTCCACATCCGATTCTGAATGCCAAATATATACAGTATGAACTCCTGCCTTGGGGCTTTTAGAATATCCCAGAAGAATTATGTAGGTTACTGACTTGTGCTGTGTAGGCAGAAAGATAGACTTTGCATGTGGCAGGGCCATAAAGCAAGTATTTGTCAGCTTCCAAATTGGAACCAACAATGAATTGGCTATTTGCAGCACTGCTATTTCTACAAGAATGATGCCAGCATCCTTTACTCCTGTATAATAGATGGAAGGATCATTTCTAGATGTGCAGTGACCCAGTATATTTTATCATCATATTATCCTGTAACAATAAGAAAATCTAATCAGAAAATTCCTGACAAGGATATTTCCCATTCCTGCTTCTCAAAAAGTATATACTTGGAAAATCATATTATTTTTTTTTACTGAAGTATAATTGACTAACAATGTTGTATTAGTACAGATTTTTAAAATTGTATTTATAACCAAAGAAATTTCAGGATGCAAGGGTCTATGGGAAAGAATGGTGGTGATGAACATTAATACCAAGGAAATAAAAACAGTTTAGATGTTCTTATTTTTAACTCATATTCTTTGAGATATAGCCAATACTCATTTCTACAAGGGGGAACTGAACATTTTCCCCTTCTTCATTTATTCTGATATTCCTCTTCCAGATTACAATTTAACTCTAACTTGCCAAAAACAAAAAGTCTCAGAACCAAGTTATCCATTGGAATATCATAAAATAAACCTTTACACAATATCATATATGAAAATCAAGCTCTTGAAGTGCTAAATCTTCTAACATACAAGAAAATGTAGAACAGAGAGTCAGGATCTCAGAGCTCTTCCCATTTAGAACTGTTGTTGAGCCATTCACTTTGGCTCTAAGAATCTGTGTATGGCCCAGCAACTTTTAATGCCTGTCCCTCATTTACAGACTGTGAATCTTGGAAAGACAAGATTCACATCTTTAATTGTTCCATCCGTATAGTCAAGGCAACTTGGGCTGTGGAAAGATAAAAGAGAGGGACTTCCCTGGTTGTCCAGTTGCTAAAACTCCCTGCTTCTAACTTAGGGGGCCTGAGTTTAATTCCTGATAGAAGAACTAGATCCCATACTGCTGCAACTAAGAATCGGCATACTGTGACTAGAAGATTCCACATGCCACAGCTTTTAATAAAAAAAAAAATTCTATATGCTGCAATAAAGATCAAGGATATCATGTGCCTCCACTAAGACCCAGAGCAGCCAAATAAATAGTAAAAATGAAATAAAACTTTAAATGACAACAGAAACCATGTATGAAGCAACTGGCCTCTAACAGATAAACACAAGTTAGTCTGTTTTCCATCATATGAACTAGAATTATAACATTACCTTGTGTGCATATTTGCTCAGTCATGTCCGACTCTTTGCAGCCCCATGGTCTGCAGACAACCAGGCTCCTCTGCCCATGGGGATTCTCCAGGCCAGAATACTGGAGTGGGTAGCCATGTTCTCCTCCAGGGGATCTTCCCAACCCAGGGATCAAACCCAGGTCTGCTGCATTCTAGGTGGGTTCTTTACTATCTGAGCCTCCAAGGAAGCCCATAACACTACCTTCAGCACAACTAATAAGAAATACCCACCAAGAAATTTTGATAACAACATATTATGGGCAAGATAAAAGGGGACCCAGAGATGGTAAACATGGGTTTAAAATCTGCCGCCCTCATTCTCAGGTGAAATTCTTGGGCACATGACTTCCACTCTCTGTGACTCACTGTCTTCATCTGGTAAGAAGTCAGTTGCAATCACCAAGAACCCTCTTAACATTGATCCTCCACGACTCCATCTGTTCTCCCTTTCTCAAATAGCAATTCAGAAGACCAAAATTCCATTTGATAGCTCTTCTCTTTTTTACATTACCTTTTGTAGCATTAACTTCTGCTTAAGAGAGATGACATAAAGGTACTCAGTTGTGTGTGATACATGCATATAAGGTTTGTTTAGAGCCTCATGCTGGAGACTGGTAAAGAGAAAGTGATTGTGTTTGGGGGACTGCAGTAAATTGATTCTGGCATGCCATTTGTTGCACAATTTACTATACTCCAATTCTTTGCGGATACCCACTCCATCTTTAATAAAAATGTGCAGAGAGTCTTTAGGAATAAAGAGTGCTGCTGCTTATCATTTCAGCAATAATGGGCAAACCTATGCACTTGGCTGAATGGGAATTGAGGAAATATCTCTAATACAAAATTATCAACATACAAAGATTTCAAATAAAGATGCTCTCACTAAGAGATGACATTTCCCCCCCTTCCTCTCTATGTTACACAGTTATTTGGTGGACTCCATGACATATCCAAACAAGTGGGCCCTGCTATAATTTTAACACTGCTACTTTTGTTTTCTGAATATCCACAATCACAGTTTATTACAGGGGAAGATATAGACTAAAATCCACAAAAGGAAAAGAACATAAGGCAGAGGCCAGAGAAGACCTGGTGGGAAGTTCTAGCTGTCCTCTCCTTGCAGTCGTGAAGCCAGCACTTAACCTCTCTCGCAACAATGTGTGGCAACAGGCATGGCGTCCTGCCCACCAGGGAAGCTCACCGGAGCCTTGGTGTCCAGAGCTTTTCCATGGGGTTTGGTCACACAGACATGGCTGATAATATGGTCATTGCCCAAAGCCCTCACCATCTCACCATAAGTCACAAGTTACAATGCTCCTACTCTGAATACTCCCAAAGGACAACAATCAGAAAGTTACTGATCATCTAATATGCACATGAGTCAATTGCAAGTGCTTTGCATACATTTCCTAACGACTTCATTTCCCGAGGGAGATCCAGGCTTTATCCCCTCATTGGAGCTGAGGACATTGAGGACCTAAGTAGTCACTTGGTCAAGGTTATACAACTGGGGAGTAGTCTTATCTTCTCTCACTGCACATGAATTAAAAACATTCTCTAAATCATAAGGTTTTGAAATAGCATTCCAGAGCTCTAGTGTTCAATGTAATTCAAGTTCATGTATGATTATTTTAAATGACACAAGATAATTTTTACTAGGAAACTGTACTCATCTGAAGTTTCTGCATGGGAAGACAAGATCAGAGAAAAGAGCCAAAAAACCAATCTGGAGGCTAAAGAAGCAGTTACTAGCATCAAACTAATTGGACAACAAAGGAAGCTTGTCCCACACTGCCCACAGCGAGTATTATAGTGGCTGTCATTTGTTTCATCTTTACTTATTCCAAATTAAATTCTGCAGCATTGCTACCTTCAGTTCACTTCAGTTCAGTCGCTCAGTCGTGTCCGACTCTCAAATCCAGAATGAAGGAAACACCAAGAGGCGAATTCCTCCCGAAGTGATCACTGCTTCTGGATGCTAAATGCTTCTGCTCAGACTGTTTCTGTTGAGCATCTTCATCTGCCTTTCATGAATCCTCTACATGCATCCTCCCAGCCTGGCTTGATGCTGCGACGTTTGCATGCATTTTACAAGCGCTTATCTCGAGCAGGAAATGCAGGGTGCAGTTGACTCTGTGGTCAACTTCCCTAACACATCAAGAACACTCGTGCCCTGTCATCTGAGTTTCTGCTTGGTGTGAGCAGAAAACCTAGCCACGGTTATGTTAATCAGGGACCCCTGCGGCAGCTGGAAATATGGAGGGAGCAGAAGAGTAGATGCAAGAGAGGAAGCAGGGAAAGTTGTTAATCCATGTCAATCGCGGCAGAAAGGTAGCAAAGCAGATGAGATAATATACAGGGTTTATTCCTAAGTCAATCACTCTCCCCCCAGGCTTTAAATTGTGATTGTGACATAGATAACACCTGAGAAAAATTTATGAGGACCCTACCCGAGTCCCCATCTGTCTGCACCAGGAGCCACTAATAAAAACATTTCCAAAGCAAGTGAGGGAAGTTCTGACTTGGGAATCATTAAAAAGGGACTGGGCAAAACACTCGAGATGATACAGCAGGGAGCAGTACAGAGCGGCTCCTGGGAGAATCAGCTCACTGTGACCTAATATTTAGGATCGATTGTGGACAATGTTGAAACGTTAATGGTAAATAAAGTGCAGTGAAAGTTCTCTGTTAAGCAAGGATCTTGTGTTACTGATGGCTGCCAAAGAGATATCTGATGGGGGAGGAGTAGGGAAGGGGAGGAAGAACAAGAAATGGGCTAGTTTATCTTACTGCAACAGGAGAGAAGGTGAAACAGTAAGGTTTACACAGTGCAGGTTTCCAGAGCCCAAGTCCATTCTATGTGCCAGATACTAGAGCACTGATTCTTCAAAGCGAGCCTCCAATGAATAACCATTAATCCCACCATAGAGAAGACAGATGTATCTTCACAACTCTCCCTGTGGTGAAGATGAGGAAACAGACCAAAAGTACGATTGGGGAATCTGAAATCACTTAGCCAACCGAGAGGCTCAAGAATGAGAAAGATCAGGTTGGGTCATTTCTAGTTGGCAATCAGTAACTAGTCAGTGCAACTGAGTACTTTAAATTCGTTTGAACTTCTGGATCCTTGATCAGCACTGTCTGACTTCCAAGAGCTTGCAATTTTGTTAAAGAAATAGGATGTACTATCAAAAATAAATAAGACCTGGTTTAGGAAGCAAAGGAGAGATATAGCTGACAAGGACAATGGGACATCCTACATGACAGAAATGATTTGGGTGAAGAAATGGGAGAAGATACTAGAGAGAGAAAACTATGCTGGTTGCTGCCATGGTCTGAACAGCATCCCACAAAATTCATGTGGAAGCTGCATGCCTCTAGGTGCCTGTATTTGGAGGCAGGGCCTATAGGCAAGAATTAAGGCCAAATGAAGTCTTAAGGGTAGATCCAATAAGATTAATAAACTTTTAACAATTCAAATTTATTTAATTGAATAATAATAGTTTTACAGAATTTTGCTGGTTTCTGCCAAATATCAACATGAATCAGCCATAGATAATAGTCTAAAAAAGACAGCAAAAGGCTCACTCTCTCTCTACCGTTGAAGACACAGGGAGGAGAAGGCTGTCTGCAAGCCAGAAACACACCCTGATGGACCTCCATCTAGGACTCCCAGTCTTTAGAATTGTAAAGAAGGAAATTTCTTTGGTTAAGCTCTCTGGTCCAGGCATTCTTCCATGCCATCCTGAGCAAACTAAGATGGATACTGAGGGCAGCTAGCATCCTTGCAGAAGGAAAGCAAACAATATCCTCCAGTATGCTCGTGTGCATGCTAAGTCACTTCAGTCATGTCTGATGCTTTGCGACTCCAGGGACTGTAGCCCATCAGGCTACAGCATCCATAGGATTCTCCAGGCAAGAATACTGGAATGGGTTGCCATGTCCTTCTAAAGGGACTCTTCCCAACCTGGGGATCGAACCTGTGACTCTTTGGTCTCCTGCATTAGCAGGCAAGTGTGTCACCACTATTTCCATCAGGTGTGCACAGGGTAACCTAGATCCAGTCTGCCACCTCCTCTTGTATGGCCAGTGAGCTGACAATGGTTTTTACATTTTCAAATGGTTGGTTAAAAAAAAACACAGCAAAATAAGAATAACAGTTTGTGACATGTAAAAATTACATCCAATTCCAATGTCCACAGATAAAGTTTTACTGGGGCACAGTCACACTTATTCTTTCATGCACTGTCTGTGGCTTCTTTCACGCTGTGACAGCACAGTTGAGAACCTGTGACAAAGATTGGCCTGGAACATTAAAATATTTACCATCTGACCCTTTATGGGAAAAATTCGTCAGCCCTCGGTCTAGACTGGTGGTTTAATTTTATTGCACATACATCCACCTGGGGACCTTGTTAAACTTTGGATTATGAGTTAGTGTATATGGGATGCAGCTTGACTGTTTGCATTTCTCACAAGCTCCAGGTGAGCCTGGTCTTATTATATATGAACCATCACTTGATTAGGAAGGTCAAGATCTATTTCATCTAAGATGCCAGTTTTTCGTTAGAAGAACATCTTTCTTAATGATCTGGATGACTGGGTAATCAGCGCCCACCACTCACAGAATTATCTTTGGATTCAACCTAAAATTTTAAAATCAGACCCTAACAGGGACTGTTAGAACAAAAACATAAAGCAAACTCTGGTTTGTGCGTTGACCATTGGAAGCCATTGTTAGAAGTAAAAGATGTCAAAACTGAGATTTGTAGCTCGTGTTAAGTTCATTTTTTTTCATTTTTATGTTGCTCCTCTTGATAATTTTTTTTTCATTAAACAAAAAATGACTCTTTACGAAGGAAATATAAAAATATTCCCTGTATATGTCATACCAAAATCTCTTTTGTGGAGATGTGCAAGAGGCCAACTCTTTAAGACATGAACAAACCATAACCTCCTTTTTCTTAAAGCTTTTAGAGTAAAACATCTAAAAGTAAATATTGAGATTTAAACCGATGAGAAACAGATTGGGTATTGTCTGTCAAAGCCCCAAAGGCCACAAAATAAATAGTAAAGTAACAGCAGCCTCAGCTCATTGATATGCAGCCTGTGTGCACTGAGATTTCATATGCACATCTTCCCTTCACTGTCTCCTTAACAGATGTCATCAAATCAGATACACAGGGCCCACAAAATGAAGTGCGAACACCACCCCAGGAGCTGCTGAGCCCTAAGCTCCAGGCTTCCCCGCCTGTGAGCCACACATGTGCTGCTTTCTGGGTGTGAATTCCTCAGGCAAGAGCCCAAGATGCCACGGAACTAAAAAGGAAAACCTGGCATTCTAAGGACGGAGCCCTACTAACTTTCCAATAGTTTCACATAAAGCACCTCTTTATTTTCACATAAAGTGCCTATTCAGCCCACACATAAAACTAGCTGTGCTATTTTGGAAAATACACTACATTTCTCTACATTGTTCTGAGTAGCAGAGTTATAAGATGACTAGGCTTTACATATCTGTGGGGTTTGCGGATTTATACACTTCTGATTGCCAAATCCAGCACAGACTATATTAGTGTCACAGTCAGTCAGTTCAGTCGCTCAGTCGTGTCCAACTCTTTGCGACCCCATGAATCGCAGCACGCCAGGCCTCCCTGTTCATCACCAACTCCCGGAGTTCACTCAGACTCATGCCAGTCGAGTCTGTGATGCCGTCCAGCCATTTCATCCTCTGTCCTCCCCTTCTCCTCCTGCCCCCGATCCCTCTCAGCATCAGAGTCTTTTCCGATGAGTCAGCTCTTCTCATGAGGTGGCNGCCAGTCGAGTCTGTGATGCCGTCCAGCCATTTCATCCTCTGTCCTCCCCTTCTCCTCCTGCCCCCGATCCCTCTCAGCATCAGAGTCTTTTCCGATGAGTCAGCTCTTCTCATGAGGTGGCCAAAGCACTGGAGTTTCAGTTTCAGCCTCATTCCTTCCAAAGAAATCCCAGGGCTGATCTCCTTCAGAATGGACTGGTTGNTGGCATCTGGTCCCATCACTTCATGGCAAATAGATGGGGAAACAGTGGAAACAGTGTCAGACTTTATTTTTGGGGGCTCCAAAATCACTGCAGATGGTGACTGCAGCCATGAAATTAAAAGACGCTTACTCCTTGGAAGGAAAGTTATGACCAACCTAGATAATATATTCAAAAGCAGAAGGTCCGTCTAGTCAAGGCTATGGTTTTTCCAGTGGTCACGTATGGATGTGAGAATTGGACTGTGAAGAAAGCTGAGCGCTGAGGAATTTATGCTTTTGAACTGAGGTGTTGAAGAAGACTCTTGAGAGTCCCTTGGACTGCAAGGAAATCCAACCAGTCCGTTGTAAAAGAGATGAGTCCTGAGTGTTCACTGGAGNGAAACAGTGGAAACAGTGTCAGACTTTATTTTTGGGGGCTCCAAAATCACTGCAGATGGTGACTGCAGCCATGAAATTAAAAGACGCTTACTCCTTGGAAGGAAAGTTATGACCAACCTAGATAATATATTCAAAAGCAGAAGGTCCGTCTAGTCAAGGCTATGGTTTTTCCAGTGGTCACGTATGGATGTGAGAATTGGACTGTGAAGAAAGCTGAGCGCTGAGGAATTTATGCTTTTGAACTGAGGTGTTGAAGAAGACTCTTGAGAGTCCCTTGGACTGCAAGGAAATCCAACCAGTCCGTTGTAAAAGAGATGAGTCCTGAGTGTTCACTGGAGGGACTGATGCTGAGGCTGAAACTCCAATACTTTGGCCACCTGATGCGAAGAGTTGACTCACTGGAAAAGACCCTGATGCTGGGAGGGATTGGGGTCAGTAGGAGAAGGTGATGACAGAGGATGAGATGGCTGGATGGCATCACTGACTCCATGGACATGAGTCTGAGTGAATTCCAGGAGTTGGTGATGGACAGGGAGGCCTGGAGTGCTGCAATTCATGGGGTCGCAAAGAGTCAGACATGACTGTGCGACTGAACTGAACTGAACTGATTATTAATCCAGAGTTGTATTGAACTAGTCAAAATTTCTTCAGCTTTTCCCCTAACACCTTAGAGGAAAATCCAAACTTTCTGGTCAGCCCAATATTTCACAAACTACCCTGTGAGTAGGGTGGAAAAATGGGGGGATAAAAGGAGGGGGGCGGGAAATAAAACTCTTACTGTTAACTGGCTAATGGTTTTCAAGTAGGTGATCTCTTTTGCATGAAAAAAAAATCATTATTTTCTCTCTTGTTTCACTGTAGCATGTCATTATTTCTACCTTGTTAAAAGCTTCTATTATAGAAACTGCCAGATCTATTAGTATATCTTAATGACCACATCTTGTGCGGCTTTTAGCCTCTAGTGGGGCAAAATTGCCATGATTTATGCTTTCCTAACAATGATATTTTTACATTAGGAAGCAATTAAAGAGCCCAACCACACTCCTGGGAACATCAAAAGACTGGAGAAGGACCGCCATCATCTTGATTTATATCTGCGCTAATTGTATTTACAGAAAACTTATAAAAGAAGAAGATTGTGTCAAAATGTTTACGGTGCTTGTAATAAATGTTTGTAAAAAGGGACCATCCATGCTTCGCACTGACTGTAGAACAGCAAATACCGTGAGGGATAATGGGCTGGACAAGGTCACACCAGGATGACAAGCAGAGTCAGGCCTCAGACTTGTCACCCCAAGAAATCCAGAGGAAGGGACTTCACTGCAGCGGGAAGCCTCTGTCCTGTGTGTGTCCTGTCTCACAGTGATGACTGACCACCTTGATTTTTCCTTGGACAGGGGGTAGCATTCTTTCTGTTTTAAGTTTTTACTGTGTATTGGCATATAGCCAATTAACAGTGCTGTGATAGTTTCAGGGGAACAGCAAAGGGACTCAGCCATATATATTCATATATCCATTCTCCCCCAAATTCCCCTCCCATCCACACTGCCACACAACGCTGAGCAGAGTTCCCTGGGCTGTTCACTAGGGCCTTGCTGTAGACCCAAACTCCGTAACGGCCCCTTTCTCCCATCCTTTCCCCCACAGTAACCATAAGTTTGTTCTCTAAGTGTATGAGTCTGTTTCTGGTTTGCAAGCTCATTTGTATCATTTCTCTTTTAGATTTTGCTTATAAGCAATGCCATATGATATTTCTCCTTCTCTGACTTTCTTCACTAGTATGACATTTTCTAGTTTTGTCCATGTTGCTGGGGGCAGCATTCTCTACATCTGCAACCATGCGGGACCTATTAGCAAAAATATCCACTGTGAATATAATAGCTAAAAAGGCAAAGCTCTCCTGCCAGCAGTGAGCAGGATCAAGGCCAGGAAAGACTGCGGCCCTTCTCCGAGACGCAGGCTGCTGAGAATCAATTCTTCTCATTCAAATGACAGATCAACTTCTCACATTTCTGAGGTCTCGCCATACAATGTTTATTTCTATCTTCCTTCATGTATGTAGTTTTATTTTGCCTGTCTTACACATTTAGTATCAAAACCTTACTTAATTATGCAAAGGCTGTACAATGTAAGAATATTTGTAGAAAAGTGGTATCCGATCAGAATATGGATCTTCCCACTTAAATCTTTCTGAGCTTTCCAGATTGAGCCAAGAAGTTGGTAGCAATGTAAACTCCATACTTTTCCTAAAATCATAGAGGCTTTCCTTCGACCAGCAGCACCAGCATCATCTGGCAACTTGTTTGAATGAAGAATCTCCATCGGAGACTTACAGAATCAGAGTGAGCAGTTTAGCCAGGGAGTCATGGGTCTGTTAACATTTGAAAAATACTGTAAAAGGGTTAAGGTTGGTGGTGGTGGGGTGGTGATGGGGGTAGGTAGTGTCAGTGTACTCTCAGGGGAATTTAATCATGATACTGCAAGGTTCAGAGATCTAAAATAAAAAGGAAGAAAAGGAAGGAGAATAGGAGGAAGTGGAGGAGGAGTGGGGACAGGCAAATGAGGACGGGCGCAGGAGAGGAAGTGGAGGGTAGGAAGGGGAGAGGGAAGGAGGGGAGACACGGGAGGAAGGAAGGATGGAAGATCAAGGACTAGAAAGAGGAAGGAGGAAGCAGTGGCTTTTTAATGTCTCATCATGAATTCCTCTTTTCCAAATTTCCCCTGAAATGCACCAACACTCTAATACCATATACCCAGCAGACACCCATTCCACACTGGGGGTATGCCAAGAGCACAGTGAACTTCTTTGACCCCCAAGCCCCCTACTTCGAGAAAGCAATCTTATACCTGCCCCCTGCCTAGAAACAGCAGTTAGGTGGCAGGTGGTTGCTCTGGAGCTCAAAACTTGGCATTCAAATAATCATGAAGCTTCACTGTCTCTAGGATAAGACTTTTACAGCATTCCAGAGTACGTTTGGAGTACCCCACAGATTAAACAGTAGTCCGCGTCAGTTCGATGCCATCCACACAAAGATTTCTACAGGAACGGCGAGGCGGAGGTCAAATCTAGTTTCACGGATGCATTTTCCTCTCTCCTCTCTCCCTAAAGGTTATCCTATGTCAACGCCAGCGCTGAACACATTAAATATCCTCCAATCTGTTTCCCCATCACATGTTCCCCATTGGGGAGTAAGTATTAATATGCTTTTGGGTATTAATACTGGATGAAAGAAAAAAAATTGACTTTGTTTCCCCTTTTCTTTGTTTCCACTGCTTCATGGAAGTTTTGGGTTTACTTTTAAATTAAATTGTATTTAATCAGCTATACCTGGTTAAGTTTTTTGNGGGTATTAATACTGGATGAAAGAAAAAAAATTGACTTTGTTTCCCCTTTTCTTTGTTTCCACTGCTTCATGGAAGTTTTGGGTTTACTTTTAAATTAAATTGTATTTAATCAGCTATACCTGGTTAAATTTTTTGTTAGAAACTGTGGATGATTATAGTACTGGGGCATCTGAAGAAATGTAGTTAACTAAAGGAGAGTCTCAAGAAATGAGGAATAAATCCGAGAAAAGTGAGGAGGGTGGAAGAACAAACCAACAAAGAAGATACACAGAATTGCCTTTTCGTTTCTTTCCTTTTAGAGCTTCACCCCCTTCTATTCTGAAACCAAGGAAGATACAATGCTGATTAAGAATTAAAGGAACATTTGGCTGAGAGGGGGATAGTTGGTCAAATGCACATGCAATCAAAACCGTGTCATCATCTTTGGTGATTAAATATGTGACACTAGGGAACGATCTTCTTCAACTCGGAAAAACTATCTCAAAGGAGATTCATACGCTAACTCTCCTGGTGGTCAGAGAGTGAAGGTTTATGTAATTGTCTAAGGGCCATTAGAGTGGGAAGTTGCATGCTTCCTCTAATGTTTATTCTTCTAATTAATTTAGTGCTTTTTATCATTTCAACATGCTTTCCACTCTTATTGATCACAGCATCCCAGGGAGACAGACTGGGCAGAAAGCATTTTCTCAGTTTTATAGACGCAATTGGTAACTGAAGCACTTTAGAAGTATAGACAGTCTCCATGATAAACTGAGGATGAGAGCTCAGTTTAACAGTGGCCAAGTTAAAGTGAAAACGTTAGTTGCTCAGTCATGTCAGACTCTTTGCAACCCCATGGACTATAGCCATTCAGGCTTTGTTCATGGAATTCTCCAGGTAAAAATACTGGAGTGGGTTGCTATTCCCTTCTGTAGGGGATTTCCTGACCTAGGGATCAAAACAAGGTCTCCCGCATTGCAGGCAGATTCTTTATAATCTGAGCCACCAGGGAAGAATATTTATCACCCATTAGCCTTTCCAGCTGCATCTACTGAGATATTTTACAGTGATGAAGGAAGCCCTTTAGATTTCTTCGTTACTCATAGTGATGGTACAGTGACTATTGTCACAGTTCAGCAAGGACTACTGGACTCATCTGATAGAAAATCCAGAGATAAGCAGGTATTCAATCCAGTTACCCACTAACTCTCCCCATCCGAAGCACGATTCTGGAAGCATCTTCAATACAGTTATTAATTCCTGTCTATTTAAAGGTTTCTGGGTGAAAGCATTTCATGTGGTTTATGAGTTGTTCATTCGAAGTCTAAAACTTGAAACTGCATCCTGCCTAAAAGAGTTTTCCCTGTTCCCCACAGAGAACAATAGCATATGTCTCTACTGTTTGAGAGAGAGTGAGTAATTTACCAAATCAGAACATTCTGTAAAAGACACCATTTTGCTTTGATGCTCTTGTGTAACTGCCACTGACTTTAATGAGAATTACACACATCTGTCATTGGGCAGAACCAACCCCATTATTTATTAGAGCTGAAACCCACCATTTGCAATAAAGCCTTCCTCTAGTCAATAATTAACAGATATAAGGCTCACAGATTTGCGGTCCATACTCTATCTTTCTGATGAGTAAAACATGGTAATGAAAGAAAATGAGCCAGGGACACATTCTCTAGGCCTGAGCGCATTCTTCCTGGTTCCCATGGTCGCGTAACTAGATTTTCCATCTGTGATGATTAAAGGGGAAACAGGCAGCTTTGGCGATTGTCTCTTTGCTATCACGCAGTGTGTTCCAGTAAGTCATATAAATCCATTTGATTAATTGGTACAGATCAACTGTTTTCTACGTTGCAAAGTCCTTGGTGGGCTACATGAAGACATGAGGTCCGCCTTTAGAAATCCATAACCCTGAATTCTATCGTTGCTACTCACATCACTGACCTGCATACCACTTGTATTGGCATTTGTTGGAGCTTATTAGAAACGGGACCCCACACAGGCCTCCTGAATCACAGACCCTGGTGTGTTTCCCATTTGCATTTAACAAACCCTCTGGGCGATTCTGATGCCCACTAAAGTTTGAGAAACACTGCTCTCAACCATTATCTTCATTATTGTTTAGTCACTAAATCGTGTCCAAATCTTCAGCCCCATGGACTGTACCCCATCGGGCTCCTCTGTCCACAGGATTTCCCAGGCAAAAATACTGAGGTAGGTTGCTAGTTCCTTCATCTTGTCTTCCCAACCCACAGATCGAATCCATGTCTCCTGCACTGGCAGGCAGAGTCTTTACCACTAAGCCATCAGGGAAGCTTAGTGCAGACTATTATCTAAACCTTGTAAAATAAGTTGGAAAATAATTCTCATCTGGAAAAGGATGGAAAAGTAGAACTAGTGTTTTTTTTTTTTAATTCTGTTCTTGTGTGCTTGCATTTTATATCACCAAATTATATTACTTTGTAATATAAAATTTATTTTCAAAGAAAAATTATCCATTCTATTTTTTACTAATTTTGTAGATCATAGTTATTGTTGAATTATCATTTTTCAATTGGAAAAAAAGGTCATTTTGCATGTTTAATTACATTACTATTGTGCCATTTAAATATTTTCTGGGGACTTCCCGGTGGTCCTGTGGCTAAGACCTCACTTTCCAGTGTAGGGGTTNCTTTGCTATCACGCAGTGTGTTCCAGTAAGTCATATAAATCCATTTGATTAATTGGTACAGATCAACTGTTTTCTACGTTGCAAAGTCCTTGGTGGGCTACATGAAGACATGAGGTCCACCTTTAGAAATCTATAACCCTGAATTCCATCGTTGCTACTCACATCACTGACCTGCATACCTCTTGTATTGGCATCTGCTGGAGCTTATTAGAAACGGGACCCCACACAGGCCTCCTGAATCACAGACCCTGGTGTGTTTCCCATTTGCATTTAACAAACCCTCTGGGCGATTCTGATGCCCACTAAAGTTTGAGAAACACTGCTCTCAACCATTATCTTCATTATTGTTTAGTCACTAAATCGTGTCCAAATCTTCAGCCCCATGGACTGTACCCCATCGGGCTCCTCTGTCCACAGGATTTCCCAGGCAAAAATACTGAGGTAGGTTGCTAGTTCCTTCATCTTGTCTTCCCAACCCACAGATCGAATCCATGTCTCCTGCACTGGCAGGCAGATTCTTCACCACTAAGCCATCAGGCAAGCTTAGTGTAGACTATTATCTAAACCTTGTAAAATAAGTTGGAAAATAATTCTCATCTGGAAAAGGATGGAAAAGTAGAACTAGTGTTTTTTTTTTTTTATTCTGTTCTTGTGTGCTTGCATTTTATATCGCCAAATTATATTACTTTGTAATATAAAATTTATTTTCAAAGAAAAATTATCCATTCTATTTTTTACTAATTTTGTAGATCATAGTTATTGTTGAATTATCATTTTTCAATTGGAAAAAAAGGTCATTTTGCATGTTTAATTACATTACTATTGTGCCATTTAAATATTTTCTGGGGACTTCCCGGTGGTCCTGTGGCTAAGACCTCACTTTCCAGTGTAGGGGTTATAGGTTCATTCCCTGATCGGGGAGCTAAGACCCCACGTGCCTTGCAGCCAAAATACCAATACATAAGCAGAAGCAACACTCTAAAAAATTCAATAAGGGCTTCAAGAACTTGTCTGTTGCTCTTTGAACTCTAATTATTTGGTATGCCTTCATACATTCTGGGGTTTTCACTGCATTATAATAACCTATACCAAATAAAACACTCATCATAAGGTACTGTTGTTTTCCAAATTTCTATGTCATTATATATTTCTCCTTTACTAGTAAGCCAGAACTACTGAAGCACTCTTTTCTCTTTGGGTACAAATGTTTCAGTAGGAAGAGATTCTGCTCATTTTCCACTATCCCCCGAAGTCTGCTGAGCCTCAACAAGAGTTGCCATTTGTGCTACAGCACCTGGTAATGGGGCTGGGGGTGGGGAAAGCTATCAGTGCCAGAACACAGCCAGACAGTGCATAAAGGTGTCTAAGGATACAGCTCATCTGCTAGACTAAAATACATTTCATAGGCTGGGAGAAAAAACTCTTTCGTGCTGCCTTCTCAGTGCATTCTGCAGTCAAACCTCCAAAGATGCTCTCTGGCAATGCCGTCCATATTGCAGTGATGGATAACTGCTCTCCCACAGCGTTGCAAAGTGATTATTAATCTATAAGCATCCGCCTGCTGAGGTATTCCATGGTTTTAGAAAAGTTAGGAACCATTTCCACACCGTTGGAGCTATTACAATCTTCTCAGTGCCTTTGGTGTGGGACCCCCTGTCAGTTACCATATTTCTTTATTAATTTAAGCTGACTGTCAAGACTGCTCAGCACCATACAGTCTAGTTCCAGAACCATGGGGAAAAAAGAAAAAAAAAAAAAAACGGCATGTCATGTTACAAGAGAGATTGTTACTGGCTTCATAATGGGACAGATCGGTAGTCACCATGTGGGATCTTCATGCTAACAAGTCTCAAAGGCCAGAATAATAGAAGCGTCATAGAATATCACAGAAGGTCAGAGGAAAAAAGAACCTATGACATCACCAAAACCAGTTAATTTTGCGAGGGAAGGGAACAGGAAAATTTGTCCTCTGACCTTAAAGATTGTTGATAATAGAATCTGGTCAGTTTCCATGTATTCTGACCACTGGTACATTGATGATTCCACTAAATTACACATGAGCAGAAGCTGATGAAGGAATGCTAAACAGGAACAGGATAAGAGAACTTGAGATCTTCCTGGAGCAGGTGTTGAGGTTCATTATAAGTTCCATTACTCCTCTCAGGCAAAACAGATCAGAGGAAAATAAAANTTTCCAGTGTAGGGGTTATAGGTTCATTCCCTGATCGGGGAGCTAAGACCCCACGTGCCTTGCAGCCAAAATACCAATACATAAGCAGAAGCAACGCTCTAAAAAATTCAATAAGGGCTTCAAGAACTTGTCTGTTGCTCTTTGAACTCTAATTATTTGGTATGCCTTCATACATTCTGGGGTTTTCACTGCATTATAATAACCTATACCAAATAAAACACTCATCATAAGGTACTGTTGTTTTCCAAATTTCTATGTCATTATATATTTCTCCTTTACTAGTAAGCCAGAACTACTGAAGCACTCTTTTCTCTTTGGGTACAAATGTTTCAGTAGGAAGAGATTCTGCTCATTTTCCACTATCCCCCGAAGTCTGCTGAGCCTCAACAAGAGTTGCCATTTGTGCTACAGCACCTGGTAATGGGGCTGGGGGTGGGGAAAGCTATCAGTGCCAGAACACAGCCAGACAGTGCATAAAGGTGTCTAAGGATACAGCTCATCTGCTAGACTAAAATACATTTCATAGGCTGGGAGAAAAAACTCTTTCGTGCTGCCTTCTCAGTGCATTCTGCAGTCAAACCTCCAAAAATGCTCTCTGGCAATGCCGTCCATATTGCAGTGATGGATAACTGCTCTCCCACAGCGTTGCAAAGTGATTATTAATCTATAAGCATCCGCCTGCTGAGGTATTCCATGGTTTTAGAAAAGTTAGGAACCATTTCCACACTGTTGGAGCTATTACAATCTTCTCAGTGCCTTTGGTGTGGGACCCCCTGTCAGTTACCATATTTCTTTATTAATTTAAGCTGACTGTCAAGACTGCTCAGCACCATACAGTCTAGTTCCAGAACCATGGGGAAAAAAGAAAAAAAAACAAAAACGGCATGTCATGTTACAAGAGAGATTGTTACTGGCTTCATAATGGGACAGATCGGTAGTCACCATGTGGGATCTTCATGCTAACAAGTCTCAAAGGCCAGAATAATAGAAGCGTCATAGAATATCACAGAAGGTCAGAGGAAAAAAGAACCTATGACATCACCAAAACCAGTTAATTTTGCGAGGGAAGGGAACAGGAAAATTTGTCCTCTGACCTTAAAGATTGTTGATAATAGAATCTGGTCAGTTTCCATGTATTCTGACCACTGGTACATTGATGATTCCACTAAATTACACATGAGCAGAAGCTGATGAAGGAATGCTAAACAGGAACAGGATAAGAGAACTTGAGATCTTCCTGGAGCAGGTGTTGAGGTTCATTATAAGTTCCATTACTCCTCTCAGGCAAAACAGATCAGAGGAAAATAAAAAATAATGCCAGGGGGTGCTATGACCAACCAAAGTCAGAGACCTAGAAAGACAGGAGCAAAGATCTACCAAAACCCCAAAAGGAGAAGGCTGAGTAGGACAGTCTTGATAATTGTCACTTCTAAGCTGGGGGAACAGAAGTCAGTTTTAAACACACTGAAGGAAAAGTAAGTTATGAGAAGGCATATGGTTGTAAAGTTGGTTACTTTTCTTTATTGCTGATCCTCTAAGGAGAATCACCAGTGTGAAACATTGGGATGGCCAAAAAAGTTCACTTGGGTTTTTCTGTAAGATGCTATGGAATAAGGTCCATAAGGTGTTTTTATAACATCTGATGGAAAAACCCAAATGAACTTTTTGACCAACCCAAAATAAAAGCAAAGTAAAAGAATCTAGAGGAAAGGGAACTGATTTAGGGGAAAAACTGTTGAGCAAAAAAACAAAACAAAACAAAACAAGTAAGACAAATATCTATATTTCCAGAGAGATGAGAAGGAATTGCCCCCATTGAAAAAAAAAATGTAACTGTAAAGATGGAACATTCGCAGAACAGAAAGAGCTCTTGGATAAGAAAAATATATGACTGCGAAAACAGATGTGAGAGAAAGACCTCCTAGAAAGCAAGGCACAAAGATCAAAACATATAAAATGGGTGAGAATACAGAAGAATATTGAAAAAAAAAAAACACTAGAAGTTCAACATCCAAATATTAGGAGTTCCAGAAAGAGACTGACGCAGGACAGGAATTCATAAAAAATAAGTAAATAAATCAGGAATATTTCCAGAACTGAGGGCATGATTTTCCAGACTGGACGACCTGCCAAGAGAAAGGAAGACAGGGTATAATGGGTTGAATGGTGGCCACCTGCATGATAGTTCCTCCCAGAACCTGTGAATGCACCTTGATTTGAATAGAGAGTCTTTGAAGACATAATTAAGTTAAAGCTATTGAGATGAGGTCATCCTCCTATAAGAAAGGCAGAGGCAGATTTGGCTGAGACGCCGAGGACCTGGCCACATGTAGAGGGGAGTAGACTGGAGTTGCATGATAATCGAGGCAAAGCATACCCGCAGTCACCAGAACCTACGAGAGGCAAGGGAGGATGGTCCTGGACCTCTGGGGGTAGCACCACCATGCCAAGACCTTGACTTGGGATGCCTGACCTCCAGAACCGTACAGGAATAAATTTCCCTTGTTTTCAATCACTATGTTTGTGATGAATTTTTATAGTAACTCTAGGACACAAACACAGAGAGATGCAGCAAACGGTAGCTCCAACACAGAAAAGAGGCAAAGAAGACTATTAAGATGGAAATGAAGGGGGATCCCAGAAAGATAACTGCTATCAGTCAAGAATGGCTCTGGAAGAAGCTTCTTCCAGAAGATGACGATAACTGAAGACTTCTTGGTAGTAATGATATCGAGTTGGCCGAAAAGTCTGTTCAGGTTTTCCTGTAAACCCAAGCAAACTTTTTGGCCACCTCAATATTTTAAAAGGAGATTTGGACAATTGGCATAAAATATGGGTTGAGTTAGTGGCTGGTACAGGTATCATTAACAAATGAAAGTTTGAAATGGAAAGATAAGTAAGATTTTAGGTCATAATAGGGTAGATAAATAATACCCATCTAATAAAAATTATAATCTACCTACATATTGGGAGGGTTAAAAATGAGTAAGTGTGGCTTTGTGAGCATGGCTGTCTATATGCATGGGAGGCTGAGTGTGATGAGACAAAGTTAGAGGATGAGCCAAATGCCAAATCCTTATCTACCATAAAACCAAATCCCCAAAACTGAAAAATGAATAAATAGCAATGCAGGCATGTCAATTGGTGATATGACACTAAATGTCAAAATATTAACAATCATCTAAACAATTAAAATCGAGCACTGAAGAATCTGATGCTTTTGAACTGTGGTATTTGAGAAGACTCTTGAGAGTCCTTTGGACTGCAAGGAGATCCAACCAGTCCATTCTAAAGGAGATCAACCCTGGGATTTCTTTGGAAGGAATGATGCTAAAGCTGAAACTCCAGTACTTTGGCCACCTCCTGCAAAGAGTTGACTCACTGGAAAAGATTCTGATGCTGGGGGCATTGGGGGCAGGAGGAGAAGGGGATGGCAGAGGATGAGATGACTGGATGGCATCACTGACCCGATGGACGTGAGTTTGAGTGAACTCTGGGAGTTGGTGATGGACAGGGAGGCCTGGCGTGCTACAATTCATGGGGTCGCAAAGAGTTGCGCACAACTGAGTGACTGAACTGAACTGAACTGAACCTCTGAGGAATAGCAATACTTGTGGTAATAATTTAGTAAAAGATCTAGTATTTAATATACTAAATCTAACTAAAATTAAATAATGTGAATATTACTCATATAGGACTTACTACATTTCAGATCTTGTTTTAGATGTGGTACTCACTTGTTCCTTCAGCATAATCTTGTGGGGTTGCTGCTGCTAAGTCGCTTCAGTTGTGTCCCGCTCTGTGTGACCCATAGATGGCAGCCCACCAGGCTCCTCTGTCCACAGGATTCTCCAGGCAAGGACACTGGAGTGGGCTGCCATTTCGTTCTCCCAATCTTGTGCTGAGTGTACTGTTTATCCCCATTCTACTGATAAGGTCACTGAGGCTACAGGGTTACACAATCGTATCAGAGCCAGATTGAGAATCTAAGCAGAGTCAGATTTGGAAGCAGAGTTCCTTCTTTAATCTCAACATTTCTTATAAGAGAAAATGTGGGAGGGGTGCTGGGCATACTTTTTGCCAAACCTTGTCACAATTAAAAGAGTTTGAAAGTTAGGTATAAATTTAATGTTGNTTTAATCTCAACATTTCTTATAAGAGAAAATGTGGGAGGGGTGCTGGGCATACTTTTTGCCAAACCTTGTCACAATTAAAAGAGTTTGAAAGTTAGGTATAAATTTAATGTTGGTTCAAAAACATAACCACTAGAGATAGCCAGAAGCTGAAAGCCACGACTCTGACATTCTGGGTGGTTTACTTTGCTTCGAAATCAGAGTTAGTCTGCGGTAGAGACGTGTAAGAATATAGTCATAGCAAGGATAGAAGTTTCCCTGTTCCGGTAAAAACTTGGTCTAAACCACTCATGGTAGCACCAGGCATCAAGTGATATAAGCTAGAAAACAGTGTCCCAAGACTACTTATGACAGGCACAAGGGGGTCAAATGTGTGGACACTCAAAGAAGGGGAAACTTGGGAAATTCTTGAGAAACCGGCCTTGGGAAGACAGTCTTGCCCCAGTGCAACAGACTGGCACACATCTTAGAATATGTGCATTTTTGTGTCAAGACTTCATTCTCATAGATTGAACCAACACCTGTGCAAGCCTAAGAAACTTTAAGAATTTGAAGAAATTAATCTGCATGAAAATGAAGCAAAATATTTAAACCTCAATAAGTGTGTTTGCTTTCTTTAGCTGTGTCTGAGCTTACTTATGAAAATTATCTCCATTCTACATGAAATGAGTAGATGAGATATTCAAGGACACACTCATTAAAGGTAATAGATTTTTAATTTAGCCTCTACCATGATACATTGTGATAGAAAATTTTGAAAGAGGAATAAATTGCTCCAAGTAATTTTAAAGAGATTTTCTTAAAATATTTGACCTATTCAAAATAGGTGTATGAAAATGATGTCTAGGTCTAGAAATAAGATTGTGAAAAAAAAAATGTGCTTTGGGGTATATCCAAGTCCTGAATACTACAGTGAATTGGCTAATTTTGTTGACAATGCAGAAAGCCAAATAAAATTATTTCAGCTTCAGAAATGACAGACCCTTTAGATTAACGGCTGCCAAAGGGTAAATTCAGCAAGGACATTCATGAGACCCCCTTGTATTTCTAATAATTGGCATAGTTAATACTTTATGAGTGTTTATCAGGAACAAGGCACTGTTCTAATTGCTCTACAAATATATTAATGACTTTCTTTCTCAAAACAAGCTTATCATACTGGTGCTATTATCTTCAGTGTTTTATAGAAAATGGCAGGAAGAGATCCATCAGAACGATCAGCCTTTGGGGACGGCTCTAGACTCCAGACTCTGCAATGCTGCATATTGAGGAATTGGGTGGCTAACTGACCCAAGAGCTTGAACTTCATAACATCTTCCCTGAAGAAAATGTGTCAAGAGATCAAGTGATGTGTGCTGGTCATTTACAGCTATATTCCTTGTCTCAGTTTAATAACCTTAAGAAATATGAGAAGAATCTTCATTTTAAGCAAATGAATTAGAATAGGTGGATAATTGAAGCAGTCATATGTTTATCTCTATTTAATAAATTAGAAATGCTTGCTTTTTTTCTGGAATATTAGGCTGATACCATCTTGAATGAAGGCAGCAAAACAGACCAAGTCCCTTAGGTTTAAGCTAATCTGGGGCTTCCCTGGTGGCTCAGACCGTAAGGAATCTGCCTGCAATGCAGGAGACCCAGGTTTGATCCCTGGGTTGGGAGGATCCCCTGGAGAAGGAAATGGCAACCCACTCCAGTATTCTTGCCTGGAAAGTTCCAAGGACAGAGGAGGCTGGCAGGCTACAGGCTGTGGGTCACAAAGAATCAGACATGACTGAGTGACTAACACTGGAATCTGGGTCCAAATCTCAGTTTGCATACTCACTGCCTATATGACTTTGGAAAAAATTCTTTTTTTAGGAGGAAAATTTTTGACTGCTCTGAGTCTTAGGGTTATTAACACATGTGACTATGTTGTGAAGAGAACTATATGGAATATGTAGCATAGACCTAGGGCTCCATTTATGCTGGCATTCTTTATGATTGATGGACTCTATTATGAGCATAGGATTTGATACCAGTTAAGAAATAACTCAGATCTGAGAACAAAAACAGTTTATGAAATAGTTTCCTGTAGTATGGTTCAAGCAGAACTCAGAACCCAAGACAGAGAGAAAGTAAGTGGTCTTCAGAGATTCACTTTAGATTGGGAGGTCTTCATTTTCTCTACTGATTTTTTTTTAGCTATGTTGATACAGAAAATATAAAATTTAACAGGAAAATTTGCCTGCATTTGTACTCAAACTGCACTTGAATGGATTAGCTAACAACCATAATTTTGGAATTAGTGTGTGAAGAAGAGAGCACCACTTTAAATAAAAATCAGAATGGTGGCAGGCGGGAGGGTGCGTTGGAGAGAGAGAGAACAAGGAGGCAGGCAGACAAGACCACAGTGAAGATCTACAGATGGCTTAGTAGATTTCATTGTTCAGGGACATTCCCAAAATCATATCTAAATAAACTACAAGCTGTAGTAGAAATTTCAAGTTAAGACCAAGGGACAGGGGATTCCCTGGTGGCCCAGTGGTTAGGACGCCATGCTTCTGCTGCGGGGGGTACAGGTTCCATCCCCAGTCCCTGGTCAAGACACTAAGATCTCCACGAGCCACACAGTTCAAGAAAAGAAAGAAACAAACAAACAAAACTCCAAGGGACAAAGAATAAAATGATCACAGGGTGCTTAGATTCTCTAAATTGATGAAATGGCTTTTTGGCGGTAGATGACTTTCCTTACACAAGCAGTAAAAGAAAAGCTTACCCGAGAAATACGGGTTGAGTAGGCAGATGAAATCCATCCTCTTAAGCAAAGATAATCTATCTATACTTTAGCATTTAGAAGGTAGAATCACTGGACCTTTACAGGGAGTCTGATATTGTGCTAAGCATCATACATATTTGCAAACATGTTGCTTAATTTTCATCAACAGCCCTGTGGGGTAGTTATTATGATACCCGCCACTTTCAAAGGGAGAAACTGAGGAACAGAAGTCAGCTAGCTTTCCTAAAGATAATGCCTAGTGTTAGCGATCTCAAACCAGGGCCAACAAGCTTCCCTCCCACACCAACAAGCCATACCTCAACTGCCTGCGCACGATCCGCATTTTCTAGCACAATGCTTTCCTTGCATGTAGTATGCGTTCAGTAAAAACTGAATATTCCTCCTACAATTAAAGATGTTAAAGGCTTCTGTGAGACTGCACCTGTGAGAGTATTAGCTCCTCAAGTCATGGTTAACCAAAAGTCCCTCAGCAGGGATTAATTTATCAGATTAGCCTAGCAGAAAACATGGATCTGAGGATTCAGGACAAAGGAAAAGGCATATTGCATCTAAGAGAGGAAGAAAGATAATGTTCATAGTATAAGATGCTTTCTGCTGGGGCTCAATAAGGGGATACTGGGAATCTCTAACATCCAATAGAGAAGATGGTAATGTGAATGGGCAAAAAAGATGCTAACCTTCCCCCATCCTTCATATTACCACAGGGTGACTGTCCATGGCTATAGGGCCAGACATCTAACCATATCAGAATCCACCCCCTTCTCACGATTTGGGAGGCTCCAACATCAAGTCAATTTCTTTTCAGAAAATGAAGATTTAGGTGCATTAAAAGAAGCTGCATCAGCCATGAAGAGGCATCAGCCACCAGTGCAACTGGGGGAATATGGTGACTCATCGCAAGAGGAGCCTGGCAGGCAACAGTCCACGGGGTTCCAGAGGCTCAGACACGACTGAGCGGCTGACACACATCAAAACAGGATGAATCCAAACCGCAAGGGGCACCGAAGAAGGAAAATCCTAGCATCACAAACGCCTGATCTACCAAGTTCTGAGGCCACGATGCTGGTAATTCTTTCCATGGCTTCACGTTATGAAGACTGCCGTGCGAATGGTTGGCTCTTAAGTCCACCATTTTTCTCATACTTGTTAAAGTCAGGCTTTTATCACATACAACGAAAAGACAGAAGTAAAACTTCATCCTATCATATTTTTAGTTTGTTCTCTACTATTTTCCTCAAGGCACTCATAAGTGACATTTGCATGATTCTCATGCTTAGGTTATAAGTTCTATATGTAGCCCATCTTACCACCAGAATTTAACTCTTACTTAAGTGGGAAATAAAATTCTACTGTGAGGTTTTTTGCATGAAGCCGTTAACCTATATTGGATTTTAGGGGAAGTGGCTTATCCAAAGTCACCCAGCCAGTTACAAGCAGACCCAGAACTAGGATGAGAGCCTTGCTCATTTAATGCTATCTCCCCAAGACACTACATCATCTCTATGTGTAAAGGTCAAAGGGTGTAATTAAATTTTTATCCCCATCTAAATGAATGTTTTTGACTAAGCCAGCATGCTTAAAAGGCAATGGTATTACATGACAGATTATACAAATGAGAGGCTCACCCTATCTGTGCAACATTAAATGAGTAAAGGAAAAACCACTGCCTTTGGCTCAGAGAGCACTTCACATCAGCTTAATTAAACATCAACAGGAAGACACACAAATGTGCACACGCGCACACACACACACACTCCCACTAAAACAATCACAAGTCTCAATCTCAGGTTCATTACGCAGACAAACCAGATGATCTGAAATAAAACTTCAAATGGTTTCTGTCAGAAAGGAAAGAAAAAGAACAAAAGGGAAAAGAGGCAACGTATCTACATTTATGGAATATAAATTATGGTTGAAGCTCTCAGGTGCTGAAACCTCAAGCATCTCATTTTTAGCCTTGAAATTCACAGAGGACGATTTTGCTTCTCACTGAGCTTGTGCTGTAGGTAAGAAAGCTGACTTTGGTGAGAAGGCTGGCTTGTATCTATCTCTAGAGCTTTCCTTCAGTTGGTTGTTTAAGGATTCAGATGTTTCAAGATAGTATCAAAGTTCTTTCGAAAGCGTGCATGCAATTGGTATCTGGAAGAGAACTAGTTTTCCTGCTAAAATTATATCCAATGATTTTCTTTAAAATATAGATGATCACAGAAGGTAGAGTAGGGTGGGAGTGGGACTGACGGGGTTAGAAACCTGATGGAAATTAAGATTCAGGCTCTAATAGTTGCAAGTAATCTGTCTGAGGCTTCCCTGGAGGCTCAGTGGTAGAAACAATCTGCTAGCCAGTGCTGCAGATGCTGGTTCGATCCCCGGGTCAGGAAGATATCTGGAGAAGGAAAGGGCAAGCCATCCCAGTATTCTTGCCTGGAAAATCCTATGGACAGAGGAGCCTGGTGAGCTACAGTCCACGGGGTCACAAAAGAGTCAGACACGACTTAGCAACTAAACAACAATCTGTCTGCTAGAAAGACAGACACTGGGGAAATTTAGAATTATTACCTTTAATTAATATATGTCCTTTGTTCTACAAAACTTTCCTTAATTCTAACCCTCCCTTTTACCCACACCCTCTTCTGTAATCTCCTTACCACACAGCTTGGACAGCCCAAGAATCTCTCCTAATGGCTGAAATGGAACAACTCTTCCTTTCTTGGGTGGCAGATAGAAAGAAGAGGGTGATAAGAACTCCCTTTTATTTTCAGGAAAATTAAACCTCATTCCATCTCTACCTCCACCCTCATGGGGGGGGGGGGGAAACCACTTGGCTCACACCTTCCTGTTTCACCAACCCAATTTTTTCCTGTTGCAAGCACAAAAGTAATTACAGGCCCAGCTATAAATATCCAGTCTTTTACCTTGACAGAAAGCGGGAATGATACAAGGGTTTAATGGTATTATTTATTATCCACCTTGCACACATTATTTCCTGCCACTGTTGGAGCTTTGTGTTCATTTTCTTGCAAATGGTTATTTTCATATTAGCTTTACCCTGATGCTTTACTACTGAATTTGAATGTGTCTAGAACGCATTCTATTTTCCATTTGGAAGTCAGTAGAAAGGCCTTAAAACATCCCCATAAAACTGCTTAAGTATTATCTCTCTCTAGATATGGAGAAAGTAAACTGCAGGTAGATCAAGCATTTCCTGGGTTGCCAGCCAGACTGCCTGTGATTAGACATCAGCTTCTCTACACGTGATGATGGGGGTGGGGAGCAGCAGGTTTAAAGCTGAGTGCAGTTCCCTCAGAACTTCTCTGTATGTTCTTATTCAAATTAGAGAAAGCCTAAAGAGGAGTATCAATAGCAGAGGCATAATTTACTAAAACTGAAGCTCCAATACTTTGCCCACCTGATACAAAGAGCCCACTCATTGGAAAAGACCCTGATGCTGGGAAAGCTTGAGGGCAGGAGGAGAAGGGGACGAGAGAGGATGAGATGGTTGGATGGCATCACCGACTCAATGGACTNAAAGAGGAGTATCAATAGCAGAGGCATAATTTACTAAAACTGAAGCTCCAATACTGTGCCCGCCTGCTACAAAGAGCCCGCTCATTGGAAAAGACCCTGATGCTGGGAAAGCTTGAGGGCAGGAGGAGAAGGGAACGAGAGAGGATGAGATGGTTGGATGGCATCACCGACTCAATGGACATGAGTTTGAGTAAGCTCCAGGAGATGGTGAAGGACAGGGGAGCCTGGCGTGCTGCAGTCCACGGGGTCGCAAAGAGTCAGACACGACTAAACAACCACCATAAACTTTAGTGAACACCAATTCAGGAAATGAGAATATTAAAGACCAAATGGTGAAGCCCATTAAGCAACAGAGTAAAGAAAACCAGTCTGGAGACCCCACTCCATTGTCCTCCAGAACCTAATTAGAAAGTCACTGCCTGGGCTCTCTGAGACTAGAGAACATGGAAGGGAAGAACCAGCTGGAGGGGGAGAGATCTAAGTTGTTTCCTGGGTCTGTCTTGAGCAAGCTGCGGGGTCATGGACAATTGACTTCACTTCTCTGGACCTCCGCTTCCTGACCTATGAAATTTTGCAACTCTGCACAGCTCCAGTGAGTTTAGTGGGTGACAGAAGGGTTTACTTTGTCACCAAGACTGAAGCCAAGGTCAAGAGACCCTGGGGCTTGACATTTAAATTCATTACTATCTCAAACTAGACTTCTTAAACTAATGTTTCCAACAGACTTGAAATCGACAGACAAGGAGAAGGCAGAGAGATGCCCGAAAAGTTGGTTCGTTTGGAGTCCTGGATATTTTCCCTGTATTCTTCTCTTGATAAGTCTTACAATCTCCTGTCCTCTTGACCACAATGTCCACCTTCTTCTTTTTTTACCCCCTTATCTCTCTAAACCAGTATGTTAATGTTGTATGGATTGCTTTATTATTTTACTCTGCTAAGCCTATTAGAATTTAAAGACCAAAAGTTGAAGAGGTTTTCTTCTGCTAAAGTTGTTCCCATAAAGGGTTCAACAGGATTAAGCCTAAAGCACCTTGGAGACAGCAAAGTTTTTAGCAAGACTATATCTACTGATTTAAAACAAAATGTGGCCTGCCCGCTGAATTCAGACTCTTTGCTGGACCTGAGAAATACATCAGAAGAAAGTGGATGGTGCTTTGGTGGACCCTCCTCGATCACTACTTCAAAGTTAATTTATAGGAGGAATTGAGAGTCTGGCCAGAAAGACCCCATTGAGAAAGTAAACAGAGGCCCTGTAGGAAGAGAAGCGACTTCAAGTTAAACATGGAGGAAGGTGATGTAGTATGAGAAATGCCAACTGACCTGTTAAACGAAAGAGACTCACAGACTTAGAAAACTTACGGGGGGAACGGAGGGGGGCAGGTAAATTAGGAGGTTGGGATTAACATATACACAGAACTGTATATAAAAAATAATGAACAAGGACCTACTGTATAGCACAAGGAACTCTACTCAGTACTTTGTAATAACCTACATGAGAAAAGAATCTGAATTAGATATTGTGTGTGTGTGTGTGTGTGTGTGTGTGTGTGTGTGTGTGTGTGTATAACTTAAAAATGCTGCTATATACCTGAAACTAACACAACACTGTAAATCAATTATACTTCAATATAAAATAAAAATTATTAAAAACAAAACAAAACATGAAGGTCTCGGCTGCCCCAGTCTTCCTCTAAAAGGTGAGCTGAGAGCCAGAAACGAAGGGCTGGGGACTTCTGCCAACCACAATCCTGGCAGCATGGCTGGAGCCCACATGTTCCAAAAGTCCGGAAGCATCCTTTCCACTGTATCATGAGCCCCTAAGCTCAAAGCAGAAATCAGCTTCTANATTACATGTAAGATAGGTCATCAACAAGACCTTACTATATAGCAGAGGGAAGGTGAAGTCGCTCAGTCGTGTCCGACTCTTTGCGACGCTATGGACTGTAACCTACTAGGCTTCTCCATCCATGGGATTCTCCAGGCAAGAATACTGGAGTGGATTGCCATTTCCTTCTCCAGGGGATCATCCCAATGCAGGGATCAAACCTGGGTCTCCCACATTGGAGGCAGAAGCTTTAACCTCTGAGCCACCAGGGAAGCCCGACATAGCAGAGGGAACTCTACTCAATATTCTCTAACAACCTATATAGGAAAATAATCTGAAAATGAATGGATAGATATGTGTGAACAACTGTATCACTCAGCTGGATTCCTGAAACTAACACAATTGTGACTCAACTATACTCCAATACAAAATAAAATTCAAATCCAAATAAATTTAAGTTGGTGATGGGGTTGTTATTGTTGCCACTGTGATCGGTCTTGAGGTGACAGACCCTGAGGACAGACGTTTTCTACATTAACTAAACAAACAGTTAGAGGAGGTACACAAGCCCTTTCCCAAGAAATACCTTGAACAATGGGGCTGGTGATTTAAAAGGCTAAGCTAGTGAATAGAACCACTTCAGGCAAAAGACCTTCAACAGATGCTCCTTTGTCAGGATAAGGGGTCTGAGCCTCTTTCCAGATCAGTTGTGATGCTGGGGTCCTCGTCCTCGAGGGCATAAAACTTGAGGCTGCTCAGTGACAGGAGGTGGCTATTGTACCTCTAATGACCGTGAGACTCAGGAAATAAAGGGCCACAGACTGCCCTGTGCACTTGCCAAGAAATATGCCTTTGGCTTGAAAACATGAAAGGGAAGTTTACAAGCCAAAAGAAAGGGAGAAAAAAGTCAGCAAAAGACGTGTCATGACCCTTGGCTGGGTGTTGCCTAAATCAGTTCCTCTCATCTTTAGGAAGCACTACCTCACCACTAATTGTTGGAAAATATATCATCAAAAGCAGACTAATTGTAACCATTTATTAATTTGTAGGACTTACTGAACAGGTGAGGCTCCCTCCTACTTAGCAGACTGCATGACTCCAAAGTTTGCTAGAGTGATCTAAAGGGGACAGCTAGTTTCTATGGCAAGGCCCTGCACTTCCCTAGTTTGAGCTCTGGGACATCTGGTCACCTTAGTCTGAAAGAACAATTCTTGGCTATCAAATAAATACAGAAAGAATCTCTTTTAAAAGCCTCCATATTTCTGTATATTCCTCTGATGTGATTAAGAAAGGAGAGATATCAACTCAGTCATGTGCAAGCATGCATGCTAAGTTACTTCAGCTGTGTCCAATTCTTTGTGATCCTATGAACCACAGCCCGCCAGGCTCCCCTGTCCATGGGACTCTCCAGGCAAGAATGCTGGAGTGGGTTGCCATTCTCTTCTCCAGGGGATCTCCCCGACACAGGGATNCAATTCTTTGTGATCCTATGAACCACAGCCCGCCAGGCTCCCCTGTCCATGGGACTCTCCAGGCAAGAATGCTGGAGTGGGTTGCCATTCTCTTCTCCAGGGGATCTCCCCGACACAGGGATAGAACCCAGGTCTCCTGCATCGCAGGCAGATTTTTTTTTTTTTTTTTTAACCATCTGACCAGTCAGGGAAGCCCAACTCAGTCATACTGTCTTTCAAAAACTCAGCTGTGGCACAGGCAGGATTTTTCTTGCTCCAGAAAAAAGCCACTTTAAAAAGTAAACTTAGGTATAAGAAATGTGATTTCCATGGGAAGAAATAAAACAAGAAAACAAAGCAGGCAGTGCCTACTGCCTGCAGAGAATCCCCTTCTGGTTTCTCACTGTCAACGCTTTCCAACCTGAGCTGAAAGTGATGGTTTGTGTTCTGAGCCTTAGAACTGTCAGGACACAGCTGAGCCCCTGCGGATGCGGGGATACAGACATTTTCACCTGTGGAATGTGTCAAGTAGATACTTGCAAATTAAAAATCTCTACATTATGTCATTTTCCCAAGCTCAGTGAGGATTTGATGGGCAACTGTCCAATTCTCAGCACCTAATGAATATGCTTGCTTAATTCTATAAGACTCAGTTCTTCACACAGAGAGCTGAGTTACACCTCTTCTATTACAATTTATCTACTGCTGACATCTGAATATCTTTCTTAAGGACGCAGGGGGCTAAAGCACACATTTTAGATACTAAGCTCAGATGTTTGGGTGTTTTAATTCCATGCCCAGCTACACTGCTTTTGATAAATTCTCTACCCACTGGTACTTTCATCTACTCGTTCAAAAGGAGCGTATAGAAAAAAGTGTCTCCTTATGCAGGATATATTCAGTGAGCATATACTGAGAACATTCTGTTTGAAAGAAAGAAAAGTAAGAATCTTAGGGAAATAATCACTGAATAAATAGAAAGCCTTTACAGGCTGATGATAAAGCATACTTAAGCAGACAAAACACATGCGCATAAGAATAGCAAGTTACCATTGAAACAGTAATCATTTCAGAGAAAATAAAGCTCTAAGGGCTGAAGAGGACCCACAATCAAAGTCTGATGGGCCTCTTCTGAAGGGAAATTATAAAGATTAAATACTAAGCGGTGGGAAGGCACATTTCCAAAAGTATTCAGTGACCCATGTTTATATCTGTGTAAAAATTTCAGTTTTTGCTTATGATTACTTAATATTTTCCACCTGCTCTAGATGCAAGGTTTAATGCAGAAAGAATCTCTCCTCTTGCTTCTCAGATGATGCCCTTACCTTCAGGACAGTGCCTGGCACAGTGTATGCACCTGAAAAATGCTAATCCAATTAATTTGCCTGCAGATATACCTCCAGCAAAAGCCACCTGCTATGATCAAGGGCTCTGAGTTTGAATTACCAAGATCTAAATCCTAGACCCAGTATCAAGTAGTTGGCTGTCAAACCTTGGACGAGTTGCTGAAAACTTTTAAGCCTCATTCTCTTCCCTGGTCAAAGGGAGAGAGTCAAAGCATCTAAATGAGATAATAATAGAGTTCTCAGCACAGTGTCTAAATCATAGCAAGTATTCAGCATATGCAAATGATTATTCTGCTGATGTCCCTAAGAAAATTAGCCCTTAACCAACTTTGGTCACCTGATGGGAAGAACTGATTCATTTGAAAAGACCCTGATACTGGGAAAGGAGGAGAAGGGGACAACAGAGGATGAGAAGGTTGGATGGCATCACTGACTCAATGGACATGAGTTTGAGCAAGCTCTGGGAGTTGGTGACGGACAGGGAGGCCTGGAGTGCTGAAGTCCATGGGGTCGCAAAGAGTCGGACATGAATGAGTGACTGAACTGTGAACTGAACTGAACCAGCCTTGATCTTCTACTTGCTTCCTTATCTCTCGTCCTGACCCGCTCCCATGAGGTGGTCAGTGCCACAGAAAAGGACTTAGTGCTGAAAAATCAGCAGACGAGAATGCCGCAGCTTAGACTGGAAGCTACCAGGGAAAATAGGACTCAACAGATCAAATTCTAACACCAGAAAGAATTATAGGAGCAGAGAACCAAGCCCCACAGCCCTGTTCCTGGATTGGAAGGATTATGTTAGAACAGATGTCATGTACAAAGTCTAGCGTAACACCTAGGACAGACTTGCATTTGGGGAATTTGTTGAGAACACAGAAGGGAAAAGGCACATCAGACGCAGCAGCAGGAAGCATCCAGCTGGGCTTCCTGACAATCTCCGTCTTCCCCACCAAGAATGCGAGAAAGCAGGAGGCCAGGGGGCTGTGCAGGGCTACAATCAGACAGAAATGGTCAGGAGAGGCTGGAGTAGAGAGGACACCTATCATTCATTCATTCATTCACTAAATACTTTCAGAATGTTTACTCTGTCTCCACAACTATTCCAGGCCCTTGGGAGATAGCAAGGAAGAGAATCTAATTACATAAAAACACCTATGATGATAGTGCTTACATTTCAGAGGAGGGAAACAGATGATAAAGAACATCACATTAAAGATATATGGTACATCACGCGGTATCAAGTCCTATGAAGAAAAATCAGGGAAAGGGCATAGAGATGTAGAGGAGGGTAGCAGCTTTCACCAGGGACAGGCTCAAAAAAAGGCGTCATTTCAGCAAAGAGGAAAAGAGATGAGGAAGCGCACTGTCCTGCAGTAGCAAGGGAAGAAGGACCACAGGCCAAAGAAAGTGTGCATGGAGGCTGGGGGGTGAAATTAGACCAGTGTGCTAGGAGCAGGGCGGGCCGTGGTGAGAATTCCAGGATACGGGTTCAGAGATAAAGCAGGATGAGAGATCGCAGAGCATCCTTAGGGCATTGGAAGAACTTTGGTGTTTGCTCTGAGCTGGGAGACGCTATTAGAGGGTTTTGAAAGGGGAAATGATGGGAGCCCGCCTCCCCCTTACTGGTTAACAGAGTAACACTGGCTGCTGTGCTGTATTTTAAAATGACTGTCATCAGCCAAAGTAAATGTCAAGAGACAAATTAGGAGTAACTACCATAAATTTGTTATGAGATGAAGATGATGATGCGGACGAGTGCAAGGAGTAAAAGGTAGTTAAATTCTATGTACGCATTGAAGGTACAGTCAGTACAGTGCGCAGATGGATCAGATACGTGTGTGGGGGACAAAAGCAGATGAATCAGGAATGACACCAAGATTTTGACCTAAGCAATCAAAAGGACAAGAGTTTTCACTAATTCAGAGGAGACATCAGGAAGAGCGATTGGAGAAATAAGATTATGTATGCGGTTCTGGACAAGTTCAGATTGACATGTCCATTAGATGTACACATGGAGAGCTGGGAAAAAGAGTTTAGAGAGGAGAGTTCTGAGCTAGGGATAAGATGGATATCTGAAGCATTCTTAAAGTCAAGATCCTGGATAAGATCCCTCAAACAGTAAATGCGGCTGGAGAAGAGACCCAAGGCTGAATCTTGAGGTACTTCAGTGTTTAGAGACCAGAAAGGCAAGAGCACCGTCAGCAGCCCAAGTCAGAACTGGGCTCAGCCATATGGAGACCCTTGGAGACCTGACTACCAGCAGCTGTGACACAAAGAATGGAGCAAATGCCAATGGCTTGAAGAGAAAAATAAGGGAAAGGAGTGAGAAATCATAATATTTTCTAAATTTTCTTTTTGATTGACATAATTGATTTATAATGTTGTATTAGTTTTGGGTGTATATCAAAATGATTCATATATATATATACGTATATATATGTGTGTGTGTGTGTATATATATATGTATGTATCTTTTCAGATTTTTTTCCCTTGTAGGTTAAATATTGACTAGAGTTCCAGGTGCTATGCTATAGGTCCTTGCTGGTTATCTGTTTTAGATATCTCTTGTTGCTCTTTAGCTGTTAAGTCATTTCCAACTCTGCAACTCCATGGATTATAACCCACCAGGCTCCTCTATCCACGAGGTTTCCCAGCTAAGAATACTGGAGTGGGTTGCCATTTCCTTCTATAGGGGAACTTCGTGACCCAGGGATTGAACCCATGTCTCCTGTATCTCCTGCACTGGCAGGTGGATTCTTTACCACTGAGCTACCAGGGAAGCCTGTTTTATATAGTAGTATGCCTGTGTCAATCTCAATATCTTAATTTATCCTCCACCCCCACCAATAATAAGGCTTCCCTAGTGGCTCAGAAGGTAAAAAGTCTCCCTACAGTGCAGGANTTCTTTACCACTGAGCTACCAGGGAAGCCTGTTTTATATAGTAGTGTGCCTGTGTCAATCTCAATATCTTAATTTATCCTCCACCCCCACCAATAATAAGGCTTCCCAAGGTAAAAAGTCTCCCTACAGTGCAGGGGACCCGGGTTCAATTCCTGGGTCAGGATGATCCCCTGGAGAAGGAAATGGCAAACCACTCCAGTACTCTTGCCTGGAAAGTTCCATGGAAGGAGGAGCCTGGCAGGCTACAGTCCATGGGGTCACAAAGAGACACAACTGAGCAACTTCACTTCCTTCTTCCACCAATACTTTTTGCAAAAAGCTTCTTCAAGAAGTTTTGGTTTTCAGAGGAGCAAAATAGTGGGGCAATATCTAGATAGGAAAGTGGGAGCACAAGAGGATGCTTTTGATTTTATTAGCCTGGGGAAATACCAGCAAGCTGGCTGGTGATGAGAATGACCTAGTAGAAAGGGTAAGTGATGATGTGGGACGGATCAGAGAATTCAATGAGTAGGCAGTGACAGAAGGTTTTGATATTATGGACCTTTTATAACCACAGAGTAAGAAAAGATTAGGACTAATTTATGGGATGATTCGAGGTTGGGAGTTTAAACCATATTCATTGCTGCGCAAATCACATGGCCCAGCATAGCAGATGTTATTAGGGCTTAACTTCCCTTTTTATTTTTAAGGCTCACATAACATAATTATTCTAGCCAAAAGCAATAACAAAAAAGATAATTAAACATTGTTTTTTTTTTTTTAATACTCCCTCTTCCTTTTCAGGAATGAGAGTATTTAAAATAGCATACTGGCTAATATAAATCTAAAATATTTTAAGTTCTTTAACAAGAAATTGAAAAAAGAAACCCTGCATGTTATAAGATCCCTTTTATAGAAGGGATAAACCACTGAGTGCTGCACTGTGCCAAATCTCTTCAGTGGTGTCTGACTGTTTGTGATACCGTGGACCACAGGCCACCAGGCTCCTCTGTCCATGGATTCTCCAGGCAAGAATACTGGAGTAGGTTGCTGTTTCCTACTGCGGGGGATCTTCCCAATCCAGGGATCAAACCTGCATCTCTTACATTTCCTACACTGGCAGGTGGGTTCTTTACCATTAGCACCACCTGAGAAGTACTAAACCACTGATTCAAGACAATCTAAAATTTTATTCCATCCTTCTGATATCAAAGAGTAGAATCAGCACCTTCCATCAAAGTATACTTCCTTTATTCTGAACCACTAATGCCATATTCAGAAATGATGTAAATCTGGGTCAAGAAGGGACCCATGTTAGGCACAGCAGAAGAGTCAGAAAAAGAAAAAGGTTTAAGAGAAGATCTTATAGACATTTTCTGTGGCTCTGGCATTTCAAGTCCATCAGCAGAGATAAGGAGGAACTGGTTTCATAAGAAGTCTAAGGATTTGGGGAAGAAGGAAATGCAAGCTTTGATGAACACAGACACACAGGACACCTGGCCTAGGACATGCTGTTAGGAAAGGTCCATGAGTCTCCCCAGATATCACATATTTGAAGGTTACTGGGTTAGTGATCCTTGCTCAATAAAAGGCTAGAGGTTCACAGGCTCAGTCAAGGGTGACCTTTATTGGAGGCACTATGTGAGTGAGCCTTGCTCAATGAAAAGACTGGAGAAACTGCTGATAGGACACGACTGATGGGGAGGTGCCAGGGGAGCGGTCATGGCGGAACTGGAGCGGGGAGCTCAGCTCCTATAGGGTGTGAAGCAGAATCTGGGCTTGCTGTCGGCAGTTCCATGGCTTGGCCGGGTCTGGACCAACCAAGGGCACCAGAATAGGCTTCTGTGTGAAGATGTAGGACTTGGCTCTCTCAGTGACACCATGAGCAGCATCCAAAGGCGGCAGCAGGAGCGAAGAGACCAAACTCCTGGTCTCTCAAACTTCTACAGCCAAGGCAAACAACGTGGTCCTGAGTTATTTCTGCATCCTTCCTCCACTCCCTTCCCCCTCTTTCTTGTTCCATCTCTGTCTCTCCCCATTATTTTTAAACAGAGAGACTGTGGGGATGGGCAAGATCTGTGAGGGGACAGCTAGGAGTTTCCAGAGATACTTCCCTGGGGACTGAATATATAATAATAATTAGTTATACAGGTGTATGGGCATCCCTGGTGGCTCAGCTGCTAAAGAATCCGCCCACGATGCAGAAGACCAGGGTTTGACCCCTGGGTTGGGAAGATGCACTGGAGAAGGGAAAGGCTACCCACTCCACTATTCTGGCCTGGAGAATTCCATGGACTGCAGACAGTCAGACAAGACTGTCACTTTCACTTCATACATGTGTATGTATGTATGTGTGAATATATATATATATAGAGAGAGAGAAAGAGTATCTATGATTATCATAATATATATGATATTTCAAGTAATATAATGATAACAAAATGAGTAGGATTATATTTGACTCTGAGTTACTGAAGCATCATATGTGAGCTATAATTAACTGATGATTATGAACAAAGGAGTGAATTTATCAAAGTCCACAGTTGATTATTCACTTCTGATCATGAAATAAAATGCCTGTGCAATAGATCAGGATTAAAGACAATAAAAAAATAAAAGAGGTTTGAGTATTTAAATATTTGTGTCTGTTTTTCTGTTGGTGACCCCATCTGCCCATTATCTCTAAATTGTGTACAGTGGATTTATTTATCACAAATATTTAAGATATGGCACAAAGAGAACTTCTGTGTACTGCTATGCCAAATAACACTGGATAACAATTCCAAAATACAACTGAATGCTGTGTCTTCATTCTTCCTGCTGCCTTATAAGACGCAACCCTAGGGGAGAGCTTCCCCTTTGTGATTTTTCTGTAACTATTCTACTGCATTAAATTCCAGTCTTTCCCCTAGTGCTTTTCTTCTGGCACCTCATTTTTAAATCAAAGATTTCATTGATGAATTTTTAAAAGCACAATTCATAATTACAAATGATTTCAACTACAAAAGTGAAGAGTCTTTTGTGACAAAGAGAACCAGAAATGAAAAGCTGGTACAAAAAGCCCTTCATGTGTTGCATTTCCATAAAGCGCAGGATAATAGGGATTCTATTCACTTCAACACAAATCAGAGAGGAAATCCTGTTTTGTGAGGGAAAGAAAAAAGTCTAAAAATGAAAATGCGAGATAAATTCTTGCTAAGAATAATACTCTTGGGAGGTAGTACTGTACATCAGAAAAATCTCAGACTCAGTATTAGAAAACAGGATTCTAACCCCAGCTTTGTGAGTTAGGGCTGGTTACTTTCCTGGACTGACGCAGCTCACCTGTAAAATAAGAGGTGTCATCTGCCAGTCTGAGTCAGGTTAAGGTGTGAGAATCTATGAAATTTATCATGGTGTGTGTGTGTCTGTCTGTCTGTGAGTATTTTCTGCATTTAACATATAGATATATAGATGAGTGAGTTAAAGTCACTCAGTCATGTCCGATTCTTTGCGACCCCATGAACTATACAGTCCCTGGAATTCTCTAGGCCAGAATACTGGAGTGGGTAGCCTTTCCCTTCTCCAGAGGATCTTTCCAACCCAGGAATTGAACTGGGGTTCCCTTTGTTACAGGTAGATTCTTTATTAACTGAGCTATCAGAGAAGCCCAGATACAGAAATATGTCATTCAAACTTCACCATCAAATCCAGGCAACTTTTCAATTTTCTCCACTTTGCTTAAATGCTTATCTTTATAACAACATGTTAAGTTCAAAAATCATGTCATGCATTGGGGCCTATTAAATGATGAAAGTCTGATTAGTTTTTAAGCCTAAATATCATCAGGTAGATTTAATACTATATTGTTTAAACATTTCACCTAATACATAATTAAGTTAGTACACTAGCAAAGCTATCAGGAAAATATCTGCCCTTTGAATAATCTTCACTAGATCTCAAATATGTGCTGGGAAAACAGCATAATTACTATCTTAGACAACAGTGAGCCCACGTATTTCACGTGACAGCAACAGAAAATCCGCAATATTCACTAATGTCCATCTGGGTATCTATTTGAGATGAATGATAAATGCAGGATGATGCAGTTATAACTGCTAGTGATAATTATTAGAGTAATATTAATGATTCCTAATACTACTAGAATATAATAGGTCATCCATTTAAACCTGAGTCCTAAGCATAGATCCTTCAGAAGTATCTGAAGCTTCATCTTAAGGTAAATATTACTTCCAAAAATGAACACATACAATATATTTACATAATCAGAAGCTGGAAATCTGTTTTCAACAGAAAACATGGAACAGAGTGACAATTCTATTTTACGCTGCAACGATCAAGATCCAACAGGACAAGATTATAACTTACACAGAGACCCTGATTGAAGCTACTGATCTGAATCATCTAAGGCAATTTTCCAAAACCTTTTAATTACTTATTTACTTTTGTCTAGGCTGGGGCTCCGTTGCTGCTCCATCTTTTCTCTAGTCATGGCGAATGAGCGGTGCAGTGTGTGAGCTTCTCATCACAGTGGCTTCCTTCTTGCAGAAGACGGGCTCCAGGACGCACGGGGTTCAGCACTCGCAGCCCGTGGGATCTGTAGTTGGGTCTCCCAGGCTCCGCAGCTGTGGCACGCAGGCTTGGTTGCTCTGTGGCATGCCCAACCCCTGACCCAGGACCTCCCTGGACCAGAGATGGAACCCATGTTTTCTACATGGGCAGGCAGATTCTTTACCCCTGAGCCACCAGGGAAGCCTCATCTCATACAATTTTAAACATAAGACTTCATCTAGAAACAAACCTAGCATGTTTACCTAAATAACAGATGGTGGCCCAATTTGGAGGCCAGTACTATGTATGTGTGTGTGTACAGTGAAGCCACACACAGTGTGTATGTGGCCATGGGTACATGCCATCCGCTCCCTGCCACAGTATATCCGCCATCTCTCCGCTATCAACACAGCATATAACTCTCCGCAAAGAGGATGGCAGCTAAGCTATTGTAGACCATGACATATTGTATCAGCTCAGATTTCAGTATTTCAAATTGTTCCCTGGAATTAATTCACTAAATAACCCAGGCAGTCAAAGCACAGATCCATTAGGCTTGGTAGAACACATCCTTTAAATGTTAGTGCCATACAATGAATATTTGATAAGTACACCATTAATAAACCTTGGTGTGACATACTTGATAATGTGGATACGTAATGACAATTCCAAATGATGTAGCACATGGCATCTACCCGTCCCTCAATCATCATGACGCAGGTTCCTCTGCACCATGCGATGGGCACAACTGGAAAGGCAGTCTGATCTTCATTAGTGACTATCCATAAAAGGTGTTTGTTACAAGATAAATGATTATGGCCTGGCTTTATTAATTAAGCATGCATTTCTGAAGACCAGGGTAATTGAACAAAATGGCCAGCAGCTTTTAAACTACACAGAAATCTTAATGTCTCAGAAACAGATTGCACCTTTACTTTATGCTTTTAACCCCCTATTATTTTGAGAATGTACAGCAACTGAATTTAAAGTGTTGGTAATTACAGACTGAACTTCACATACAAGAATATTTTCCTCTAACCTCTCATTTTGGGACTGTCATAAAAAAACTGATTTTTTTTTTTTTTTTCCCTTCATCCAACCACCTCACATTCAGCTTGAAGGGACTTCCCTGGTGGTTCAGTGGTTAAGAATTCACTTTCCAATGCAGGAGACACAGGTTCAATCCCTGTCAANTTGTGACTGTTATAAAAAAAAATGATTTTTTTTTTCCCTCTCATCCAACCAACTCACATTCAGCTTGAAGGGACTTCCCTGGTGGTTCAGTGGTTAAGAATCCACTTTCCAATGCAGGAGACACAGGTTCAATCCCTGTCAAGAATTAAGATATCACACACCTTGGGGGCAGCTAAGCTGGTGAGTCACAACCACCGAGCCCAAGAGCTGAAACTAAAGAGATACACGCACACCTCAAAGACCCCATGTCCCTCAACTAAGACCCAACACAGCCCTCCCTGCCCCCCCCCCCCCCCCAAAAAATCCCAAAACTTCAGCTTGAACTTATTCCCAACTTTGAAAGCACATAACCCTAAAACATGGACAGATCAACTAAGGAGAAAGTGAAAGTCAGTCGTGTCTGAGTCTTTGTGAACCCATGAACTATACAGTCCATGGAATTTTCCAGGCCAGAATACTGGAGTGGGTAGCTTTTCCCTTTTCCAGGGGATTTTCCCAACCCAGGGATTGAACTCAGGTCTCCCACATCACAGGTANCATGTCTGAGTCTTTGCGAACCCATGAACTATACAGTCCATGGAATTCTCCAGGCCAGAATACTGGAGTGGGTAGCTTTTCCCTTTTCCAGGGGATTTTCCCAACCCAGGGATTGAACTCAGGTCTCCCACATCACAGGTAGATTCTTAACCAGCTGAGCCACAAGGGAAGTAAAGTGAAGTTGCTCCGTCGTGCCCAACTCTTTGGGACCCCATGGACAGTGGCCTGGACCAAGCTCCTCCGTCCATGGGATTTTCCAGGCAAGAGTACTGGAATGGGTTGCCATTTCCTTCTCCAGAGAATCTTCCCGACCCAGGGATCGAACCCAGGTCTCCCGCATTGTAGACAGATGCTTTACCATCTGAGCCACCAGGGAAGTCCTCAACTAAGGAAGCAATGGTATTTATAGGCATGAAGTGATTTGTAGCATCCTGAAAGAGAAGAAATGGCTGTAGAACAAGTGAGTAGACATCCCTTATTCTCTTGTCATGACTCACTAGTAGTAAATAAACTAATCATCCATGTTCAACCATTCCAAGTCCTTCTTGACTTTGGAGTTAAGAAAGATACTTGAAACATGACACGTCCACATAGCAATTCCCTTTCTAGTTCAGTTACAGTGGGAAAACATCTTCTTAGAATACCAGCTGCAAAGCTTAGTAAAACACAATATAGAAGGAATCCCAGAAATTTTTTCTTACTTCAACGTTTTCACAGATACAGTATTTTAGAGCTGAAGAACTTTTAAAGCAACATAGTAAATTTTGTCATGGTTTATGAAAAAATTATTTTCTAAATAATTTGATACATTGGAGCCCATAAAAGCAAAAGATAAAGTTCACTCTNCAATGTTTTCACAGATACAGTATTTTAGAGCTGAAGAACTTTTAAAGCAACATAGTAAATTTTGTCATGGTTTATGAAAAAATTATTTTCTAAATAATTTGATACATTGGAGCCCATAAAAGCAAAAGATAAAGTTCACTCTGAAGAAAACATATGTCTTAGCGGCAATGGCACCCTATTCCAGCACCCTTGCCTGGAAAATCCCATGGACGAAGGAGCCTGGTGGGCCACAGTCCATGGGGTCGCTAAGAGTCGGACACAACTGAGCGACTTCACTTTCACTTTTCACTTTCATGCATTGGAGAAGGAAATGGCAACCCACTCCAGTGTTCTTGCCTGGAGAATCCCAGGGTCGGGGGAGCCTCCTGGGCTGCCGTCTGTGGGGTCGCAGAGTCAGACACGACTGAAGCGACTTAGCAGCAACAGTAGCAGCAGTGTTCACAAAGTCATCTCAGGACAACTTTATTAAGTAAAGCAAAAATGTATATGTATTATAGGACCCAAGATTCTCTGGAGGATAAAATGGCTTCCCACTCCAGTATTGTTGCCTTAAAAATCCCATCGACAGAGAAGCCTGGCAGGCTACAGTCCACAGAGTCGTAGAGTTGGGTACAACTGGGCGACTAAGCTCGCGTTCACTCTATGACCCACAATAGGTCCTAAGATTAATTTTATAATATCAGAGAATAATCTGGCAATGAGTCAAATTTTTCTCTCTCATTCTGCTATATACTCTTTTTATTTTGAGGTCACTAGCAGAAATAATGACATTGTTAAATTAATTCCATTCCTATTGACCATGGTCCCTATACCGTTCATCAACTTACTGTATTAACATCAAAGAGGAAGCTTAACCCTCACCTTGTCTGAAATATGCTTATTTGTTATGTTATTGCTTGCATTTATTGGTAATTACTTTGATCCTTTATGAGAATGCTATTGACCCTTCAGTGTGCCTTTCAACTGAAGCATTAACAAACATTTAGCTATAAAGGTTAACTTCAGCGGACCCGGACACTAAGGCTGACAATAATATTTCCAATAGCCATGAACTGAAAAAGCATTTCCATAGTTTATTGTCTGTATTCCCACTGTAACAGCAAGGGTTGCTGGCATTAGTCAGAGAACCATGGCATACAAGTCCTACACGAACTAAAAATACCCCTAGGCTATTCAAATGATTCATTTTGCATTAGCACTATTGTTTCCAAACGTGTCCTATTTTATTCATCCAGTTTTTTCTTGCTGTTGTAGCTAACCATTAAACTCTTTATTATGAATTTAATGTATACAGTAGAGTTAAAATTCCTTTATTAAGTCCTATTATGATTTTTATGCTCATTTTGTTGGATTATTAACACAGATTGAGAGATAATTCTAAATGAATTTCTTTTATTTTTTGCTTTACTTTTCAAATGCAAGGACTTATAATTTTCAACTTATTCCTTCCTTCACATTTCAACTGAGCTCTCTTTGCCAATTCCCCTTCATTCACTTCATCTATTATTTTCCTCCCTGCTCATTCAAAGGCCATGGATAACTCTCTTTGGAGACACTGGGTCTTTACTCAAAACCTACTACTATTTCTAAGATCCCTCCTCTCTTTTTCTTCCCAAATCCCCAGCAAATCTGACTCTGTCACCAATCAGCTACCTCTTAAATATATAAATGCATAAAATGATAAAGCTTGATGAGAACTGGGGGATTCTAAATGAACCAGACCTGGCCAGTGGGCTTTAATTGCCTGTTACCACAAGCTGTTGCTGTTTTTAGTTGCTCAGTCACATCCGACTCTTTTGTGACTTTAGCCCACCAGGCTTCTCCATCCATGGGATTTCCCAGGGAAGAATACTGGAGTGGGGTGCCATTTCTTCCTCCAGGGGATCTTCCCAACCCATGTCTCTCTCATTGGCAGGTGGATTCTTTACCGCTGCGCCATCTGGGAAACGCAGTGATAGCTGCTCAGTCATGCCTGACTCTTTGCAACCCCATGGACTGTAGCCTGCCAGGCTCCTCTGTCCATGGAATTCTCCAGGCAAGAATACTGGAATGGGTTGCCATTTCCTTCTCCAGGGGGAAACCCAGACCCAGGCACAAATCAAGACTTTTACTGGAACAGGTAAGAATGGCTAAATTTGAAATCCTAACTTCCAAACTTAATAATTCTGTGATCCTAGAAAACATAACCTCTGTGGGTCAAAGTTTCCTCAACTGCTAAATGGGGGTTTTTCATTCCTAAGGTTTGTTGTGAGGATTAAGATTAGCAAGTACGTTTGAGATGTTTTGAACACAGCACATGGGCTAACACTGCATGAATATCAGCCAACACAAGTCCCTAAGAATTGACAAAACTATAGCATCCTCCGTCTTCACCCTCTCTTCCATGTAAAAGTCAAAACCAACATTTTGATCTCTCCATATGGTGACTTTAGGAGATTTTAGTTTAAATAATAACAAAAATAACAAAATTCTTTTAAAGTTAACTTTTAGTTTTCCTGGCCCAGCTTTGGCGGTGCTCTGAGCCAGAACATTTTGAGCATGTGGAGTATAATAACTATGTGTTGCAAATACACAACAGGAGATCTGTGCCTCAGTGTGCAATACTGCTAGTATAATTTTTTGGATGCGTATGACATGAATCAGAGTTCTGAGCACTTTATTAGAATATATTTTTGAAAATTCTAATACTGCCGGAACCAGTAGCTCACATTCACCCATTCCTGAAACAGGGACCCCCCTCCACAGGTGTAAATGCATCTTCCCTGATTTAGATGAATCTTGGTGAGAAATTGGGAGCAGAAAAGGAAATGGTAAGGACAATGACCAATCACATCCACCCCTTAGCATGAAAGAGGATTCTGGCAGCATACTTATGACTGAACAAGACAGGGCTAGAAGAATGTAGAAATTGCTTTCAAATATTTAAGGGAAAAAGATTAGTAATAGGATAAAAAACACAATGCATATTAAAGTTATTAATACAACTTGCATGAAGTATACAGAGTAGGGTTTTATTTATGTAATATTAATGGGATGTCGGCTATGGTTTTTCCAGTGGTCATGTATGGATGTGAGAGTTGGACTGTGAAGAAAGCTGAGAGTTGAACTGTGGTGTTGGAGAAGACTCTTGAGAGTTCCTTGGACTGCAAGGAGATCCAACCAATCCATTCTAAAGGAGATCAGCCCTGGGTGTTCTTTGGAAGGAATGATGCTAAAGCTGAAACTCCAGTACTTTGGCCACCTCATGCAAAGAGTTGACTCATTGGAAAAGACTCTGATGCTGGGAGTGATTGGGGGCAGGAGGAAAAGGGGATGACAGAGGATGAGATGGCTGGATGGCATCACCAACTCAATGGATGTGAGTTTCAGTGAACTCTGGGAGTTGGTGATGGACAGGGAGGCCTGGCGTGATGCGATTCATGGGGTCGCAAAGAGTTGGACACTACTGAATGACTGAACTGAACTGAACTGAATGGGATGTATTTCCAGCTAAAGCAAATTTTCCAAATTAGTGAACCTCACTGTGATAAATTTCAAAATTTTGGGACCCTGATCTATTTTTGGACCTGTTCAGGTATTCACCATACCTTTAATGGAGTCCATGTGAAGCCAGCTTGTGTGCAGTTTCTGCTTAGTGGATTACTAGAATGAGACCAGATAACCAAATCCACTTACTCCTCCTAAACACAAACTGGAATATGAACAGGCAGTTGATTTCAGAGCAGGCAAATCACAGAGTAACCAGCAAACCATAACACAGCCGGTGTGAAAAGATTAACTGGAAAAATTGTCTTCTCCTTCTTGGAATTTCATTAAAAAAGCCCTGAGAGAATAAGCAGCAGAAATTCGAACAGAAAGGACTCCTTGAGAGGACAGTGTAAAGGGGGTAATGACAGACCCAAATGATGATGGATCACAATCAGAAAGAAACAGGGTTAAGGAACCAGCAGCCTAAACTGCCCACTTTGGCCAGGCACAGCAACAATTACCCACAGGAGTTACCTCCCAACAGGATTTTCCGATGAGGAACGTGGTGCTGTCACTGAAAACTAACCGGGAAAACTTTGGAGAGGCCAAAAAGGAGAGAGGAGACACCAGCCCATAATAAGTCCTGCCAACCTCCCAGAAATGCTCGCAATGGAGTCCATCTTGGCTGCAGATGTGTGTGCTACCAGAAATGACCTTGGGTCAGACCAAATACAGGAAAGAAGCAAGGGGACTGGCCAGAGGCAACCTGGAACGCTAACCCCGTTACTGTAAAGCCTGAGATACACCAGGGCAGTACCGGCTGTGCTCCGCCCAGATGCCCCTTCGCAGTAAAATCTTTTCCTTTGTCAACACATGTGTCTGCTCAGACACTTCATCTCCAAGTGCTAGACAAAAGCCCAGTCTTGAACCCTGGAAGGGATCCCCTTTCTGCAACAACTTTATATTTTTAAAAAGATAACAAGGAATAACAAGAGTCAGTGGCTGGCCCACAGGCTGACTCAAGTGACTCCAACAGATGCCCTAATCACTTTTACTTTTTTACTTGCAATATCTAATCCCCAGGTGAGCACACACACCGCAACACGGCACACACCACACAAACACACGTGCGAGCGCATGCACACGAACACACACACTTTTCTCTCAGTATGTTCTTAGGAATAAACTATTATTTGTGACCAAAAGAATTCAGGTAAAACACCAGTATTACTGAAATGGATTATAAACTATGTCCTCTATCGAAAAGAGCACAGTAAACCTACTTTAACCTTTTCTTGATGGCTCAGGGCCATCATTACTGACAACAACTGCCGAGAGGCTGTAACACACAGATCCTTTCTGGGCATGCAAGGCTCTTTATCTCTTCCCCAAATGGCCTCCGAAATGATGCTTTTTGAATTCCTAGCCTTCTTTTTGTGTGTTTCAATCTCTTACATTACCATAAATCTGCTTGCCTCAACAGCTTTCTTCCTAACTTTCTGCTTCTGATCTTTTGGATGCTGGAAAATAAGATAAACAAGTTTGATGGATTTCTGGGTAAAATAAGAATATGGCTGATATACCCTAGGTTATCTCCTCAAAATATGATGCCTAGATACAGTAGACTCATGATTAACAGGAAGCAGGAAGGGAAGAGGAGATATGCTTTGGTCTGGCGCTGTTCTTAGCAACTGCTCATCAATTCCCTTAGTCACAGATACTTGATCCCTGCCTCACCACATTCCTGTAGCAAAATTCTAACACTTTTTCAATAGTAGACACTGCCACTCAAATCTTTAATAATCAAGGAAAACATGTTACCGTCCTTGTATCTTATTTACTTAAAAATTGATTTCAAAAGCGAAATAAACATAGTCAACTCACATTTCTAAACGGCAATTGGATAACCAAGTAATTTGCTTGAACTGGTAAAATAAACTTTTGGTTTCCCGTTGATCCTTTTCAAATCTAACCTGCTCTGCCTTCATGAGCATGGGCTGTTCTTAATTTGCTGCTGCTGCTGCTGCTGAGTCGCTTCAGTCGTGTCCGACTCTGCGCAACCCCATAGACGGCAGCCCACCAGGCTCCCCGTCCCTGGGACTCTCCAGGCAAGAACACTGGAGTGGGTTGCCATTTCCTTCTCCAAGGCATGAAAGTAAAAAGTGAGAGTGAAGTCGCTCAGTCGTGCCTGACTCTTAGCGACCCCCTGGACTGCAGCCCACCAGGCTCCTCCATCCATGGGATTTTCCGGGCGAGAGTACTGGAGTGGGGTGCCATTGCCTTCTCCGTCTTAATCTTCTAGATGACCATGATAGCAGGACTTTTCTCAAATGCTGAAATTGTATCAGAAGATTCACTCTTTTACAGTACATATTTATTACATACCTATTAAGTTCCAAAAATAAGAAAGGCTCAGAGGATGTATTGGTGAACAAAACAGAAATGATACGCATCCCTGGGAGGCTTACAGAATATTCGGAATATTGCAGGCAGCCATGGAGTAGTTTGGACAGTTTTAGTGAAGCACACATGGGCAGATCCAGTAGACTCTGCCTTAGGTGACATTTCCCCAGAGTCTGAGTTCAAAGCAAAACACTTTGGAGAATCAAAGTGGCATTGTGAATAGTTAACAGAGTCATTAGGTATAAGTCTGGGCCTTCCAGGGAAAACCAGGTAGACAGTCACCTCGACTATAGGTCAACATCTGGTGTAAGCAGCTCTTTACAGGAAACCACCCTCAGCAAGAAGCCACTTTTCTTCTCATTTAGGCAAAGCTATGTTTTAACTAACTTTTAAACCAGGTACCCCCATGCTCCATTCATCTCCAGCCTAAGTACAACTTTCAAATCGAATAGAAGTTCCCTTCTTCTCTACTATTTGTGAGTAATGATTTTGTAAGTGGCCACAGAGGAATCCTCCATTCATTCAATAAGATGAGCACATAGTACATGCTCAATAAGCATTTACTGAACAAGTTAAGAGTATGATTACAAAGGACTGTAACTACATTATAATAAAAATAGCAATTATTCTTGACCAGCCTTTCAGTCTCTCTGCCATTCATACAAGCAAGTTTAATCACATCTTGGTTACTCCCTATCTGTCATACTATGAAAATGATGAAATAACATGGCTGTTGGCCAACCCTCTTGAGATAGCACTTAGGAAAATTATATGGACTGAACACAGCTCTATTCTACCCAAGTCTCTGTTTGACACAAGCTTGTTTCTGAAACTGTTCTGTCTTCCATAATATTTTCTTTCTCCAGCTGAATAGTAATTCTTCATGTTAAGTCATGTTACTTTAATATGTTAGATTTATCAGAGTAAGGTCCCAAATAATGCTCTAGTGGAATAAAAAGCTCATTCCTGGCTTTCTTCCCTTAAAGCTTCAGCAGTCTTAGTATTATCTTTTCATTGCTATTTCCCTTCTCTCCAAACCAGGAGCAAATGCTAGAGAGTTATCACTCCTACCTGGGATTTTTAACTATAATTCAAAATTTATTTATGAAATCATTAAGGAAACATTGCTCTAGAAACCCTTAAGTTAGCATCCATGAAAGTTTCCATAAATTCCTAAATCTGTATAGATAATCTCACTTACAATTATGTATTCTTTTTTCTAGAATAGTTTCCACAGATTTGTCTAATCTGTAAATGGCTTTGAGATGATGGCTACCATCTAAAGAAAGAGACAAGCAAAAAATCAAGCCGTGGTACATACAGACGATGGACTATTACTCAGCCATAAAAAAGGGATGTGTTTGAGCCAGTCCTTCCCCAGTAGCTTAGATGGTAAAGAATCTGCCTGTAATGCAAGAGATCCAGGTTCAGTCCCTGAGTCAGGAAGATCCCGTGGAGAAAGGAGTGGCTACCCACTTCAATATTCTTGCCTGGAAAATTCCATGAACAGAGGACCCTGGTGGGCTCTATAGTCCATGGGCTTGCAAAAATCAGACACAACTGAGCAACTAATGCTACCATACTTTAATGAGGTGGATGAACTTACAAGTTAAGTCAGAAAGAGTGAAGTTAAGTCAGAAAGAGAAAAATAATTATCATATACTAATGCATATATATTGGCCACCTCATGCGAAGAGTTGACTCATTGGAAAAGACTCTGATGCTGGGAGGGACTGGGGGCAGGAAGAGAAGGGGACGACAGAGGATGAGATGGCTGGATGGCATCACTGACTCGATGGATGTGGGTCTGAGTGAACTCCAGGAGTTGATGATGGACAGGGAGGCCTGGCGTGCTGCGATTCATGGGGTCACAAAGAGTCGGACACGACTGAGCGACTGAACTGAACTGAACGCACATATATAGAATCTAGAAAGACAGTATTGATGAACCTATTTGTAGAGCATCAGTGTAGACACAGTCATTGAGAAGAGACTTATGAACACAGCTTGGGGTAGGGTGGAGAAGGAAAGGTTAAGAAGTATGGAGAGAGTAACATGGAAACATACATTATCATATGTGAAATATGTATCCAATGGGAATTTGCTGTCTGACTCAAGGAACTCTAACCAGGGCTCATTAACACTCTAGACAGGTGAGATGGGAATGTCCAAGAAGGGAATATGGGTAAACCAAGGCTGATTCATGTTGATGTGTGGTAGAAACCAAGGCAATACTGAAAGCAATTATCTTTCATTTAAAAATAAATAAAATTTAAAAAGAAACTAACAAACAATTTCTCCATTTTACTTCCCATGAAGCCTTTCTTCAAATTCATTTCAGTACATTTGCCAAATTGCAGAGACAACTAGATAGAGGGACATTAGATAGAATGGCAAATGCCCAAATAATGACCCACGCCATCTAGGAGGACCTGTTCCATCGAGTTGTTGCTGCTGTTGTTCAGCCGCTAAGTCNCAGGAAGATCCCGTGGAGAAAGGAGTGGCTACCCACTTCAATATTCTTGCCTGGAAAATTCCATGAACAGAGGACCCTGGTGGGCTCTATAGTCCATGGGCTTGCAAAAATCAGACACAACTGAGCAACTAATGCTACCATACTTTAATGAGGTGGATGAACTTACAAGTTAAGTCAGAAAGAGTGAAGTTAAGTCAGAAAGAGAAAAATAATTATCATATACTAATGCATATATATTGGCCACCTCATGCGAAGAGTTGACTCATTGGAAAAGACTCTGATGCTGGGAGGGACTGGGGGCAGGAAGAGAAGGGGACGACAGAGGATGAGATGGCTGGATGGCATCACTGACTCGATGGATGTGGGTCTGAGTGAACTCCAGGAGTTGATGATGGACAGGGAGGCCTGGCGTGCTGCGATTCATGGGGTCACAAAGAGTCGGACACGACTGAGCGACTGAACTGAACTGAACGCACATATATAGAATCTAGAAAGACAGTATTGATGAACCTATTTGTAGAGCATCAGTGTAGACACAGTCATTGAGAAGAGACTTATGAACACGGCTTGGGGTAGGGTGGAGAAGGAAAGGTTAAGAAGTATGGAGAGAGTAACATGGAAACATACATTATCATATGTAAAATATGTATCCAATGGGAATTGGCTGTCTGACTCAAGGAACTCTAACCAGGGCTCATTAACACTCTAGACAGGTGAGATGGGAATGTCCAAGAAGGGAATATGGGTAAACCAAGGCTGATTCATGTTGATGTGTGGTAGAAACCAAGGCAATACTGAAAGCAATTATCTTTCATTTAAAAATAAATAAAATTTAAAAAGAAACTAACAAACAATTTCTCCATTTTACTTCCCATGAAGCCTTTCTTCAAATTCATTTCAGTACATTTGCCAAATTGCAGAGACAACTAGATAGAGGGACATTAGATAGAATGGCAAATGCCCAAATAATGACCCACGCCATCTAGGAGGACCTGCTCCATCGAGTTGTTGCTGCTGTTGTTCAGCCGCTAAGTCAATTCTGACTCTGTGACCCCATAGATTGCAGTACACCAGGCTCTTCTGTCCTCCACTATCTCTGAGAGTTTGCTCAAACTCATGTCCTTTGAGTTGGTGATGCTATCTAACCATCTCATCTTCTGTCATCCCCTTCTCCTTGGGCTTTCAATCTTTCCCAGTATCAGGGTCTCTTCTAATGAGTCAATTCTTCGCATCAGGTGGCCAAAGGATTGGAGCTTCAGCTCCAGCACCAGTTCTTCCAATGAATATTCAGAGTTGATTTCCTTTAGAATTGACTTCTCTAGCAGCACAGTTTGAAAGTATCAGTTTTTCAGCACTCAGCCTTCTTTAGCGCTCAGCCCAACTACTCTCACATCCATACATGTCTACTGGAAAAACCGTAGCTTTAACTATATGGACCATGGTCGGCAGAGTGATGTCTCTACCTTTCAATGCTAAAATACTTTCACTAAGCAGAAACAACATATAAGGATCACGCCTGCTCCTCTGTTCTGCCACCAATCTGATGTGAACACTCTGGATCTCATTTACAACCCTCTAATAAAACGTCTCATCTCTAATGAGATGCGGTCTTCTTCCCCCACCCCCACTCACCTATGCATGTCCATCAGCTCTGGGCAGACAAACCTTACAAAACCTTTCTCCTCAAAGTTTTCAAGTTTTTCATGGCTTTGATTTCTCTTGAATGGAATTCAAAATTCTTAGCTAGTCATTAAAAACTATATGCTTTATGATCATTCTACCCTATATAAAAATGCACTCTCTTTCCACCAAACAAAGCATATTCTACTTTCAAGTTTGGTTGAACTTATCAGTCCCCAGCCTCCAATGGCCTCCATTCTGGTCAAGTTGAGCCAGCCCAGACTTATGGGTCCAGATGGACCGCTTCCTCCTCTGTGAAGCCCACTCCAGCCAGCTGGCATACACTGCTGTCCTGCGCCTCTCAACCCACACAGTAACTATTTCCCATCGCAGAATCACTGACACTTAATACATGCTACCTTGCATTTACTTGTGTATTCAGCCACGTCTATAGCCTGCCAAGCTCATGGACTGTAGATACAAGCTATCTGCCAAGCTATAAGCTACATGGACCCATGGACTGTAGCCTGCCAAGCTCCTTTGTCCACAGAATTTTCTAGGCAAGAATACTGGAGTGGGTTGCCATTTCCTACTCCAGGGGATCTTCCCAACTCAGGTTTTGAAACAGTGTCTCTTGCATCTCCTACACTGGCAGGCAGGTTTGTTACCATTTGCTCCACCTGGGAAGCCTCTGTATTCATATACAGGTTTCTAACCTTATGCCTAGATCTCCTGAAGGCAAAAGTGATCTTTTACTGCTTGGTTATACTCACCATCTTTAGCACTGGCATTGTGTGGATGATAATACAAAGGGTTAGAAGAGTAAGAGCATTATGTTCCAAGATGGAGGTGAACTTTACTATAAAGGAGTCACTTTTGCTTCTTCTGAAATCCCTAGGCACAGTCAAGCGTACTTTGTGTATCTCCTTTTAGATACTAGACCATCAGGAGTCCTGGATAAGTATCTCAAAGGCTTCTCAGAATCTCAATTCCCAGGCAAAGCATCATCAGTTTGTCTTGAGTCTCTTCTGTCCTTTCACTTCATTGAAACATTCCCCATTCACATATTCAAAAACCATTCTCATATTAGAGAAACTGAACATCTGAACTCATTATTACCTTAAGGAGAGAATATACACACAGACCCAAAAGAAGAGAAGTAACAGATAAACAACATTTAACATTTGCATTTGAAGAGCATACAATATATGTGAATATATAAAGTGGGTGTATTTTCAAAGAATTACGCAGTTTCTTAAATTTCGTTACAGTGTTTTTCTCAGTATATGTGTCTGCATAATAATGCTACGAAAATAGGTGAGTAAGTACAGCTGTAGGATTCTTTATGGATAATCTTCTTGGAGAATCAAGGATCACTAATAATATCTCTGCTGCTCCCAAACCTACATTTTAAATTAGAGGCTGATGTAACCACTGCACTCACTGAAAATGGTTATTATTATTCGTTGCTGTTGTTATTCTTTTGTGGATGGAGGGGGCTGCTACTTCTTTGTTACCAAGAACCATAAATTCCCTTGGAAGAAGTATTATTTGGGGGCTGAACTTGAGTTACCAGCTCGCTTTTTGGTTTTTGTTTATTTTCTTGCTCTCATTCCCGCCAGCCCTAATAATATCTTGATTATGATTATGCAACAGCTCTGACACTTATCTCTGCCTTGCATGTCCCTCCCCAACTAAATTCATTTACTGTTAGAAAAAAAAAAAAGAGAGAAAAAAATATCCTGTCTCTAAAATATCCACAGACCTCACAGAGCACATTATTTTCGAATTATGCAGTGATCCACTGTGAGTTCACAATTGTTGGATTATTGACTAGAGAAATTATGTTTGCTCTTAACCATACTTAACATTCAGACATTTTAATGTAGGTGGTCAATAGCTCTTTCTCAGATCATGTTGGCACAGAGTCGAGTTCTCTAACTGAAGGATTTCGATGAGTTTGTGAGATGATTACTCAAAAAACACTTCGGAGAAGGAAAATATTAATTTCCAAACAACACAACAAGTGACTGAGTTGAACTCTACACTAAGCCAGCGCCGGAGAAAAAACATCTTTCGATTTTTCCCTGCCAGTATGAATAAAGTCAGTTATTCCATATTCAAATGCAAAATCAAGTGCCAAGCATGTTCGATTTGGGTTCCGAAAAAAAGAGAGAGAGAGAGAGACTCCTGTTTGCTTTTCTCTTGATCTTCTAGCTCCGTGCTTGTTAAATCAGCTGAGAAATACTATTGGTTGGGTTTGGTAGGCATTTATTGGCTTTGCTATTGTTTGTTTTTAGCATTAAAATGTGTTACGCTACAAAAAAATAATCCAGTTGATTCTAAGCTTCCTGGTTTAAAAGTCTGCCAATGACTGAGCTATTTCTAGGAAGATTANGGTTGGGTTTTGGTAGGCATTTATTGGCTTTGCTATTGTTTGTTTTTAGCATTAAAATGTGTTACGCTACAAAAAAATAATCCAGTTGATTCTAAGCTTCCTGGTTTAAAAGTCTGCCAATGACTGAGCTATTTCTAGGAAGATTAGGGTTTTTTTTTTTCATTTATAATAATGATGTTTAGATCATCAAAGTCATAGTTTAGTTTGGAAAACATGCTGGAGGGAATTAGGAAAATATCTCATTTTAGTGGTGAATGCCTCACACCAGTGACTGGATACGCGGTGGACCAGCGGCCCTCTCAGACCTGGAGCAGGAAGCCTCACTTGGCAGGCCCCTCTAGGCTGAGGTCAGAAACTCCTCTCCGGAGCCCCCTTCAGGCCACAGATACTCTGCCCCCTCAGCCAGAAGCCTGTGTGTGTCTCATTGCTTTCCTTTTCCTCTCTCTCAGCCAATCAGCAGCTAGAGCTTGTGAATTTCCATCTGGCAACTCCCTCCCCTCCGTCCTTCCAACTTCATCACCTTTGCTGCCCTTGTCAATTACCACCTGGAATAATTCAGGACTTCCTTGGTGGTCCAGTGGCTAAATCTCCATGCTCCAATCCAAGGAGACCTAGGTTCAATCCCAGGCCAGGGAATTCGATCCCATTATCTTTAAATTAAAGTCCACATGCCACAGCAAATGATTCTGCATACTTCAATGAAGATCAAAGATCCCATGTGCTGTAACTACAACCCGATGCAGCCAAATAAATAAATATTAAAAAAAACACCCAGGAATATTTCAATACTTATCCCTCCACCACTTGTATCCCTCCCTCCCAATTCATCTGAGTCATCTGGAATAAGACTATGATTGCCTTCACGTTAGTTACAGTTCTTCAATAGCATCTCCCATTAGTTACACAATAAAATCTGTACAGACACGAAACCCTCTCATGGACTGTTATCTGCATTTCCAGCCTAGTCTCACGCATCTTCCTTCTCTCCAATCTCCCAGTCCTCGANATATTTCAACACTTATCCCTCCACCACTTGTATCCCTCCCTCCCAATTCATCTGAGTCATCTGGAATAAGACTATGATTGCCTTCACCTTAGTTACAGTTCTTCAATAGCGTCTCCCAATAGTTACACAATAAAATCTGTACAGACATGAAACCCTCTCATGGACTGTTATCTGCATTTCCAGCCTAGTCTCACGCATCTTCCTTCTCTCCAATCTCCCAGTCCTCGAGTTATGCCAAATTACTTGCAGTTCCTTGATCACGACATGAGTTTTCCTCAATCCCTTTTTTTATATGAATTCTGTTTTTTCTTGCCTGTCGAGTAAACTCTTCTGCCTTCTTTATGACTGCCTAGGAAAATCTTTTCTGAGCAGCACTATACATGTTTATTTATTCATATTTTTTTGGTGGTCTCACCACACCACAGGTACATCTCTATTATCTCTTTTCAGCTTTCTGCAGTATCTCTTGTGTACTCAGTTCCTCTCATGAGAATATGAGCCCTGGAAAATCTGAGAATCTGAGCTTTTCGTGTAGAAGGGACTGCTGCTGCTACTAGTAGAATAGATCCTCAATTAATTTTTTACTGTATACATTAATGATGGCTTGTTAAGGACTACACATAAAGGCATGAACCTCATGAAAGTAACCAGAAAGGTGACTTACTATTTAGTGTCCCTGATAAACACATCACCACGACAATGAACACACAGCGATGTACAGTGACTAGTGGTGTCAGATGAATTTGGATTGTAACTCTTTTGTAGCCCTGTGTGCACGCATGCTAAGTCACTTCAGTCGTGTTTGACTCTCTGTGACCCATGGACTGTAGCCTGTCACGCTTCTCTGTCCATGGGATTCTCCAGGCATGAATACTGAAGAGGGTGGTCATTTCCTTCTCCAGGGGATCTTCCTGACCCAGGGATCAAACCCACATCTCCCGTCTCTCCTGTATTATTAGGCAGGTTCTTTACCACTAGGGCCGGCTGGGAAGCACACCTGTATAGTCGTTTTTGATTATTAGTGCCATTAAATTAAGGTATAAAATCATAATCATTACACTAGAGTTTTGATTTTCCAACTTTTGCTTAATAAAAAGTCAAGGAATCCTGGGCTCTAGTTTCCTCACAACAAGTATCACCTGAAACTGTGTAACAGCTGTTCTCCATATGTGGGCACGAGCTTCCCAGCCCACCAGCCGCTTTATTGCTGGTTATGGCCTGGCCCCTGCAAGCTCTTCATTTTGGCCTCGATGCAGAACAATGTAAACTGGGGAGCTCTGCACAGTGGGAGTGGGGAAGGTATGTATGTAGAGGAACAGATTTCTGAATCTTTATATCTGCTTTGCAATTGATAAATTCTGCAGCCTTATTCAAAATTAATACTTTTGGACTGTAGTGTTTTTAATCTCTACAAAATAGGTTGGATCAGTATGTTTCAAAGTTTTAGGGGTGCCATTGAAGAAGGCGGATGGAGGGTTAAGGAAAGCTGAGAAGGACTCCTACCTTTATCTAAATGAGTACTCCTGAAATCTGATTTTTAAAAAAATATTCTGATGCCATATAATATATGATTGGAACATGAACTCTAATACTAAATCAGAGTTTTTAAAAAACCACTAAATGATGGTATCTAAATACCTTATCAGCTCAAAATCTTATTGTTATCATTAGGATCTTTAATCATGGCCAAACTACAATAAAAGCTTCATTTCTCATCTGTTTTCATTTAGTTAGCACAAGTGCTCAGCCTACCTTTCACTAATAACCAACAATTATGCCTTATAATTTTAGCTAGAACATCACTTCTTT